>OY728123.1:875311230-875614005 GCA_963277665.1 Viscum album | reverse complement strand
AAAACCTTTGGGAAATCTTAAGAAAGTATACACATTGCCAACGGTTTGTTCAAACCATTGGAAAATGTTGCTTGTTTTACACTATATAAACAGTTTCCTTAAACTGTTGCTATATTACCGTTGGGAAAACACCAAGTTTGAGTAGTAATAGGTGGTGGTATAGCTGGTGAATCACCTAGAGGTCTCTCCTCTATAACTAATCCTCGTATTGATACCTCATCGCTGAGGGGATCATCCTCATGATCCTGATGTTTAATCCTAGTTGTAATATGTTTCATAGGCACCCTATATGTAAGCCAGATGTACCATGGTCAAGGAGTATATCTTGAGAGCTGACTCAAGAAGGAAATTGAAACCACAACTCATTCCTATATGATGCATTTACCATTTTTCCCTACAACCAATGTTCTCATGTGCTAAGTCGAAAGGAATTTGATCAAAGTGTAACATCCTAACCTGACTTACCTTCAAACCATTAGCCGGACTGATAGGTCACATGGCCTCAAGAACATCTCTTCATACACCAAAGGCTTCCAAATAGCAGCGAGGGTCTTAAGAGGTGATAGTGGGGAGACTATACCCTCATATTAGATATTTAAAAGTGGTGTAACATTATATAAATAGAAGTCAATAGCGGAATCAATAAATATCAATGACAAGTAGTAGAAGAAATATTTTATATAACTGAACAAAAGTGGACAATGCCATTTTATACGATGGATGCATGATGGATGATACATAAGCTAAATTAGTAAATAAACGTCATGCTTTAAATTATAGTAAAAAATAAATAAAATATAGAAAATCCCCATGGATGATCTCCATAATAATCCCAATATCCATCTCGGTCCTTTGCTCCTAACTCCCAGGTACAATAAATAAAACAATAAAACTAAATCCTAAAAATATAAGGTCTACTCAGGTACCAAGGGTGCTCGAGTAGGGTGTGAGATATAAATATCAGTAGGCTAGAACCCATGGTGTTTATCTCAATATAGATAGTTTTAACATAATTTAATAAGTTTGAATGTATAGAGAAGATAATAAAAACAAGATAAATTAACAACCACCCGCCTAGGTTCCTAAGGGACACCTAATCGTTATACCTTCTTCAGCTCATAGCTGGAATAAGTCTGATTAGTCACCATGTATAGATATAGGAAAGTTTCAAAAAAACTTCTTATTAAAACATTTTATACTTATTAACATTCATCCATAATTTGTAAATTTATCAAAATAAATTCCTTCTTAATATATACGGAGACTTACGAGGCTCCCCCTGAGCTAACCTGGGTTCTCTAAAAAGCAACCCAATAGTAGTTGCTCAGCTTCTAAACTTTTAAACACCCATACTGGGTCATCTCATAAGTTACATGGTCAAAATAACTTACCTAGGCCCATTTGCACATTTTATAAGGTAAAAAAGTTTCATTTTAGATCAAAATTAAATATCCCTTTACATTTATATCCATTTCATAATATGTCATGCCATTATATTTAATATGGGCTTCCATTTCCCAATTCATGAAGCGCCTATACATTTAATGGATTGAAAATTCACTCCAATTAATCAAAAACAAACTAATTTCTAAATTTAACATGATCACATACAATGGTCCAGTTATATGGATGACCATCTACCAATCTATAAAGCACCCATTACACTTTATAGTTTGGCATTTAACTCCAATTTACTAACCAATTTACCTTTTCATTTAAATTTTAAAAGTCTTTTACAGTGGTTCAAATACACTAGTTATTTTTCTCATCTATAAAGAAAACCATACACCTTAAAAATAAAAATTGGCTCCCATCATAATCACAACCATTTAATTTAACAAAAGTAACCAATTATATATCAAAGAAAGACAACATGTCGCTACAAGCAGCTAACACAGATCAACATGATGAAATCATAGAAGAATGACATTTTAATCACAGAAGCATGTTATAATGAGTAGTAAACATAGAATTCATGTAAATAAATTACCTCAATAGGTATAAATCCAATCATGGAATAGCACTCAAGCCAAAAAAAATCCAATCAACAGGCAACCAATAAACACAAATACATCAAATGGAATATGCATGACATGTTAATTTTGATGTTACTAGTATGATTCATGATATTAGACTTCCTTTTCAAACCAGTACAAGGGTAAAAATACAATAAACTCATTAACCAATAAGCATTGGAAATTACACGAGTCACTCAAGGTGAAATCATATCAACTGTAAAATCAAACAGTAAAAACAAAAATTCATAGCCCTGGCCACTTGGTCATTTCTGGTACATGGGGTGTTCAGTCCCAACGACTATTAACCAAGTGCTAACACATTCCAAATTTATTTTATACCAACCCAAAAAATAATATTAAGGAAACATTTTAGCTCTGATACCACTTTGTAACATCCAAACCCGACTTACCATCGAACCGATAACCAAACCGGTAGGTCACATGGCCTCAAGTGCATCTCTCCGTATTCCAGAGGCTTCCAACTAATAAAGAGGGTATCAGGAGGTGATAGTGGGATATACCCTCATATAAAATATTTCATAGTGGTATAATAGTATATAAATAGAATTCAATAGTGGGAGCAGTAAATAGAGATGACATGCAGCGGAAGAAAGATTTTATATAATCGAACAATAGTGGCCAACACTAGTTTATATAATGGATGGATAATAGATGATACATAAGCTAAAGTAGTAAAAACAGATTGATTTACATAACATTATAAAAATAAATAAAATACAAAAAAATCCCCATGGGCGATCTCTAGGAGCATCCCAAGCTCCAACTCGGTCCTTTTTTACTAACTCCTAGGTACAAGCAATACAACAATCAACCTAGATCCTATAAATATAAGGTCTTCTCGGGTACTAAGGGTAAACAAGTAGGGTGTGAGATATATATATTAGTATGTCATCCCCGATGGTGTATAGCCTAATCTAGACAGTGTAACATAATTTAAGAAGTGTGTAGGAATAGATAAGACAAGAAAAACTGAATAAATGAACAACCACTAACCCAAGTTCCTAAGGGACACCTAAAGGCTATACCTACATCCACTCATAACTAGAATAAGTATGATCAGTCACCATGTATGTATATATATATATAGTAATAACTGGTGGATTGGATACATTCCATATATCCCTATAGAGTGAGAGACTCCAAGCTACAACACTCGGGATAGTCAGTGGGCCACCAGGAAACACCCTAATCATGGAATGTGGTTCATAAATCCCAACTACAATATAGTATTTTTGTAACAATAAAATCATAAGCTTTAGTTATAATGAAAGTGTTAGACTAAGAAGGGTTGGATCCAAGGTTTAGAAGACCAAGGTATCCTCACCGAGTCCCATGAGCATTTCGATGGAAGCCCAATAAAGGCACTGGTTGGAGTCCTATGAGCATGTATACTGACAAGTCCTACACAATTCCAAGCAAGCTAGATCCAAAGGGTAGTAAGGCCCAAGGAATCCCATGGTATTCCTATTTGGGAATCCATGTATCATCCAGGGTATTAATATAATAAACCATTGAGTCCGTCCATGGCATTCAAACTTGGGAATCCATGTATCATCTAGGGTGTTGATATAATAAACCATTGAGTACATCCATGGTATTCCTAATTAGGAATCAATGTATCATCTGGGGTATTGATATAATAAACCTTTGAGTCTATCCATGAAATTACTACTTTGTAATCCATGTATCTCCTGGGGTGTTAATATGATAAACCATTCAATCATTCCATATCATTTCTACTTGGGAATCAATGTGTCACCCAAGGTGTTAATAGCATTTAATACATTTGAAAATAATTTAATAAATTCATTTGAAGGTTAATCATCATGAATTAACCATTTCATTTAATATAACTCATTCAATTTACCAAAACATGTCAATTGTATTTATAAGGCTCTATGGCTCACTTAGGTGGTGACAATGGAAAAAGGAAATCACCAAAATGGGTAATTCCAATCTAAAAATTGGTCCAAGAACTTAAAAAGTACCTTGGTTCTTTAATCATTTAAAAAGGGAAGATTTTTTTCCTAATTCCATTAGGGGACATGTCCAAAAAATTCCATATTTCAAATTTGAAATCATGGAATAAGGAATTATCAGTACAACAAGCCAAGAAATCATAAAAGTATGATGACTACTTTTTATCTTGAAGAAATCTCACCTCAATTTGAGGGGTTTTATTATAAAATCATGACTTTTTTTATCAACAAATCATTTATGCAATTAATCATCACATCTAATTTACCAAAGTAAATCATTTTTGAAAAACTAACACACATGGAGAAACATTAATTAAAGTTGAAAAGATAATTAATTATTTCATTATTAAATTTAAAGTGGTAAAGGAATGGGACCCTACCTCAGGGTGGACCCAGTCCAAACACTTTGGATCTTGATGATTTCTCACTCAATGTTGATGCTACCCCCACTGAGAATATATACCTTCACATACATATAAGGACACCTAGCCCCTATGCACACATATGTATGGCCATAAACATGTTTAATAGGATCCTTACATATATGGTGATATAAACATACTCATCTTAACTCACCTACATATGAATTTTTATATATATACATAGTCACACCATGCCTCATACATGTATATTAAATTCCATAGATGAATATAAACACAATAGGGTAACCTACATATATAAATACTTACCTATGCATAAGTAGGAATTTATCCTTGCACTCGGAAACTAGAAACCACATGGAAGGGTCCAATGCACTATATAATAGTCACTAGAAACATTAAAACACCAAAAGGATGCAATATAATAAGGTAAAATCCAAAAATAGGGTATAAATATTTACTTCGGATGGCGGCGGAGAACTGAAGCAACCTGAACCACTTCACCATCAGCAGTAGTTTCCAGAACTCTCAAAAAGGGGTCCCAAGGGAGCCATCACATACCTTAAATTCAGAAGAAAATCAAAAACCAGTCAAACCCTAACCCTAGGGTTTCATCCAAATCAAGCAGGGTGATGAGGATACCAAATCTTGGCTAGAAATAGAGAGGATAAGGAATGGAAGGCCTTACCTTAGAGATTCAAAGGAAAAACTATAAGAAATCTATCCAAACACTACTAGAAATCTGACCTTTACCAACGCTTCTATACCAACGGTTTGTAAAAACCATTGTTATAGGTCCCCTTTCTCAACGGTTTGGCCAAACTATTGGGAAATCCCACTTTGAGGACACCTTTCCAAATGGTTTTCCAAAACCGTTGGGAAAGGTTATGGCTTTCCCAACAGTTTGGCCAAACCGTTGGGAAAATTCCACTTTGTGGCCACCTTTCCCAATGGTTTTCCAAAATCGTTGGGATAAGTATACCCTTTCCCAACGGTTTGGCCAAACCGTTGGGAAAAGTCCACTTTGTGGACACCTTTCCGAATGGTTTGTCCAAACCGTTGGGAAAGGGTATACCTAGCCTAACAGTTTTGGAAAACCGTTGGGAAAGGTCCCTCATAAATATATATTCTCCACAGAATTGCACCTAGACTAAAGTATCTATACCAACGGTTGTCAAAACTGTTGGTATAGATCCTTTGATTTTTTTCAGATCTTCTTACCGAGAACATTATATAAATCAAAATTTAAAATAATTATGAGAATACATATATATATTTATTTAATTATGTTTAAAAAAGTCATGTTAGGTTAGTGGTTAAGTCGTTCAATCCTAAACTAGGGGTCCTGGGATCAAATCCCAGCGAATGTTTTTTTTTTTGAAATACATATACCAACAGTTCCATAACCGTTGGTATAGATTTTCATATTACTTATACCAACGGTTTCCAAAACCATTGGTATAGGTCTATACCAATGGTTTTCCCAAAACTGCTAGTATAGACCTATCCCAACGGCTTACTTGGAAACGGTTCTCCAAACCGTTGGTATAGGCTATACCAACGGTTTGGAGGCCTATACTGTCACGAACCAGGCCGGGTCGCCATCCGACCGGGCGCCGACTCGGTCCGCGGCAAGGCCCGAAGGGCGTTCCCAATCCCCACGGGCTGGCACAAGTGCCCGGGTATCAAGTTTAACAGGTGGGAATGGTTTTACCCGAAATACAAGACAGAAAAACCAACTAACCAGATAGATAAACTGAAATTAGAAATAGACAACAAAACGTGCCTTTAAACTATGAACAAGTTTAAAGTCTACAACTTGAAGAAATAACTAAAAAGAAAAGACGAAAGCGGAAACTAAAACTCATACCCAACCTCCCGGCAGAAGTGAGACCACATCAACACCATTCTGCATGAGAAGACCAGCTGCAACCTGAACCACCATCACTGAGCACGAAGTCGCAACCTGGAAGACAGAAGAAACAGAAACTACATACACCCAAGGGTGTATGCAGGGTGTGAGCTAAAATCCCAGTAGGACGCCACCGAAAAATGGTTTCGTGCCACAACATCAAAAGACAATTTAAAGTTCTTATTCAAAATTTTAATTTAAAAATTCTTTTAAAGAAAACATTTACAAGCTAAACGCTAAAAGAAAAACATTAAAAAGAACTCATTTAACAAACATGATTTTTAAAGGGGAAGAGAAATGTTCAATATGGGAACACACACACATACTCACACACATACACACAGGCCCACACACACACACACACACTCACACACACGCACACATACTCACACACACACACACACATGCTCACACACACACACACATACTCAAGTGGTCTTCCATATGCCGACGGAAGGCACCACGCCAAAGATGGTAGAGCACTATGGGTAAATCCCCTAAGGTTCATCTAGCTCAAGTGGGACCCTAGAACCTCGTGTCTCGGTGAAACGTGGCTTAGGAGGCCACGACCCTCAGAAAACGTGGCTTAGAAGGCCACGACCCTCAGAACACGTGGCTTAGAAGGCCACGACCCTCACATATCATGTTTAGTTAGTGTTGCAATCGTCAATCCAGCTAAGTGAAACAGGGACGATACCCATCCGGTTCACTAGCACACTAGTTCTAGTCTGCCCACCTAGATACCCAGGGTTTCCCTTGTGCTCAATCAATTTTCACAATCACATAGTGTATATCACTTTCACATATCTCTAACCAAACAAAACATTACACATACACATCACCGTTTTCATACCCAAACACCATAAAAAACACCCGCACACCAAACCCATTTTTATCACATAGTCCAGATCACTTGCGTGACTTGATAAACTATTTAAACAATTAGAAGAACATTTCAAAATAACACAATAACAGTTTTCAAATGATATGTGTCCAATTTCACATGTAAGAATACCTTTAAAACTTAACGCACACACATAATTCTGTCAAAAACAACTCTCGCACCTCACATATAATTTAATAAGTGCAATTAACAATTTATTAAACACTTAAAATTAGAAAGAAAAGGTTTGCACCAGAACAACGAACTCAATTTCATATACGAAAGTCACTTTAAAACCAAAGTGCAGCTTATACAAACTAAAACATGTTTTCCCATTGTTCAAACAATTTTTCAATTTAGTTCCAAAAGTACGCCACACGGCCAACACACCCAAAGTGACTCATTTTGATTGAAAATCTACATTTAATGACACAGACACCTCAAAGAACTTGAAAACACACTTCGCACCTAGCAAACAACCCCAAAAACCTTACCAACCATATTCCGCATCTCAAACGTCACTTAATTAAACAATTGCTCAATAAATAAAACATCACATATGCATACCACAAGGCCTCACTTTAAAACACACAAATTTTAAATGAAAAAAAAACTATTTGAAAATCAATTTCACATTCCAACGCTTCTGAAACCTCATACGCACCCCTAAAAGATACTCAAGGTTAATAACAAAAATTCACACATCGAAAATAGTTTACCTTATATTGAAAAGCTCAGTTTAATATCACCCGTACCTCGAACGTCCTTGAAAACAAAATTTGCACACCCTAAAAAAATTAACTATAACGTGTCTAAACATGTCAACAACACAACGCACAAGAAAATGTTGACATTTAATTAACAACAACTCAAATTCATCAATATGCATATCGAAGCACGTCCAAAAACAAAATTCGCATCACGCAATTTATAAATTAGAACACATTATAATTTAATTAAGGAGCAATTTAAATAATCTGAAGATGGTATGGCATGGAACCACCTACCTCGACGTCGAATCCAGATAATTGATGTGAAACCTTCAAATTCGAGCGTGAGACATCAGTAGCGCGCCGTTTTCACCGCAAGGAAACTCGCGCAACTCAAAAACATGAAATCGGATCAACACATCATGTTAGAACCCTAAACAAACAATTGAACCAAAAACATCAAGAATTAACCCAAAAATTTGATGCAAAACCCTCATTGCATGCTAAACACACCGCAAAAAGACCATCACAACTCAAAACATTAAATCAAAATATCGAAAATCCGAACATGAACCTGCAGAAGCAACAAAACAAAACAAAAAAAAACAACAAGGAAATTTAACCGAGGAAGGGTGTTCGCCGGATGGAGCAGGATCGGGTTGGGGTCGCCGGACAAGATAAAAGGGAGACGGAGCGGCGGCCGAGAGACAGAGTGGTGGCTGGGAGGTGGGTCGCCGGACATTGCGGTGCCGGGAGGGAGAGGGAGCAGGAGCGGCGGAGGCCGGCTGGCCAAGGAGGCGGCAGCGATGGGGAAACGGGATGGGGAGCCGGCGGCGGCCAGGAGAAGGTCGAGGCGGGCGTGCGGTGTGCGGCAAGGAGCTGGCCGAGGGAGGGTGTGTGCGAGTGACGGCGCGAGCAGGGGAGGGAGCAGTGCGACGCGGGAGAGGGCCGTGACGGGGAGCTGATGGTGGGGCGAGCAGGTCAGCGGCGGGGCGAGCGGGAGAGGGCCGGTAGCGCGCAGGGTTAGGGTTAGAGGGGAAGGGGGGTGAGCCGCGACGAGGGGGGTAGCAGGGGGGATCCGACGGGATTGAGAGGAGAAAGAAAAAAAACGGAGGGAGGAAAAGAAAAGAAGGGGGGAAAAAGAAAAATAAAAATAAATTAAAATAAAAAGCAATTAAAATAAAATAAAATAAAATAAAAAGGAATTAAAACCTAAATTCAGTATTATTAATAATAATAATGACACCTCAAATTAGAATATATTTATTGTTATCATTAAAACAAACTATTAATCCTTATTAGTTTTATTATTATTGTTATCATTATTATTATTACTATTATTATTATTGAGAGTAATATTAATAACGACACAAGACAAATTATATTCTTAACACCATTAATATTATTGTTTTATTATACTGATCCATTTCATTTAATTAATTAACCATCAAGCAGGGCATGTGGTGAAATGGGCGGGGCCGCGCGACGACCCAAGTGAGGCCACACAGCTTCGGTCGCATTGCGCTGGACGCAAACTAGTCAAAACACAAAGAACCTGAAATCTAAAGTCGGGTTTCGACCCGAACTAACTAGCGCAAAGAAAATTAATAAAATAAATAAATTTTGAAATAGTGGGTGCGACAATTCTCCCCACCATAAAGCTTTCCGCCCCCGGAAAGCCGCAACTAAGGCTGAGACCCAAAGTAGGAAACGACACCCCACTAAGGATCAAATAGGATCCCCACAAACATTAACAAAAGAGAGAGAGAAACATCGTGCTCAGAGAAAGTGACTCAAAGACAACATCAAGAAATGCATAAAAAGACTTTCCGATATGTGTCGCCCACCCCAAAAGCTAGAACACCTCCAGCCGATTGTTTTAGAAAATGAACTCTTGAACCCACAAGAGCCAACTTCACACGCCAAAACACCTCAAGCAATCTGAAACCGAAACCACACCACTTGGCTAATATGAACAAAAGAGGTCAAACCACGTCCTCGGAACACTCCTATCACTATCAATAAACTATATTTGAAAACAGAAGCTATAGATCAACATGGGGAAGCTCGAGGGGCTCCCCACCATTAAGAAGTCACTGATGCTCGAAATGAGAGTGGACAACCGACAGGGGGAGGTTCGAGCGGACTCCCTGCCATTAAAGACAAGTCCAGCACTGATTCATCCTAGAGACATTCGTGCGAGACCCAATGTGGGTCTCCCCACCATTAAGAACCTGCCAACGCCAAAGGCGAGACTAGAAAACTAGCATGGGGAGGTCCATGAGGACTCCCCACCATTAGAACTAACAAAATGCATAGAACTTTGAAAAACTTCTCAATGGTGACCAAACACCCCACCACAAGGGGCGGGGAGGGAGGGGCCTAACCACCCGGGCGTCAGAACCATGAACTAAGACCTGACCAATACATCCACATCCCGGGATGAGCATTATAAAATTTTGGGACTGATTTTTCCCCAACAGACTCTCAAGGACCACTAAAGGTGATTGCATCCAATGGGACGCAACCCCAAAGACTTTAAGTCAACGAGACGAACAAGCCTCCACATGATCATGAAAACCTTCTGCAACCAGATGGTTCGTTTGGAGCAGAACAACCGTAGAAATCAATTTGAGCTGCATTCACTTTCAACACCGATGACAGAAATAAAGTCGGGGTCTCATACCCCCTCGGGGTTCCTGACCACGCGCCAGCTTCACTCCGAGGCCTATGGCTGGAGCCCTGATGTTTGAAGCATCTTCTGCCTCATAGTTAGGCATGGAAAACTCCCGAACGGAGCTTCTCCTTTTTGGTGTCACACGAAATCCTATTGCACCTGAGGATACACCATCAGACACAACACACCATGACATCCAACTGATCATACACAAAACATTAACCAACATAAGAGCTGCAATGGTGCATGCGCATCACCCTTTGTCACACTGGATGAGAACACGACACTGCAAATCATCACCGAACATGACCCTTGCGGCTAATATAAACACTACCAACCATTCAAAACATCGATAAGCACTGACAGCTCTCAATCGCCTTCACCCTTCCCCACTGGAATTTCTTTCACCGTTTCTAGGGGAAACCTTCAAGCGTAACGACGTCAAATTTCATACTCGATGACTCAGGGAACTCAAAGAAACCAAAACTCTGTTCAACTCCCCTCGCATCTGTCATCCCAGTGCGAGAGGATCCACTTAGTTGTAAAAAGTAAAGGTGGGTTTAATTCCAGAATTCAAAAAGAGAATCCTTCGATCAACTGGAGTGTCGGCCAACGGGGAATTCCCCGTAGTCGTACTTCAATCACATGCCAATGCTTTATGGGGGCATACACTAGTCATGAAAGAAAACTATGGACCCAACCAAACTGGTCCAACAGTCAAGACATACCACAAGCAAACACCAAACGTGCAGGGGAAACCACTGCAAGTGCTCCCCGATGTACTCTTCAAAGGAATTTACTAACCACACGCTTACATACCAACTTACAAATAAGAACTCAAACTCGGGACATAAACCATTCAGAAATAATACTCAGTTCAAAACGCCACGCATCCAACATCTCAAAAACACAAGGACACGCCACACAAACACCGTTTACTAAAACACCAAACATTTTCTTTAACAAGACATTTTAAAAATAAGCAAAGCCAGTGGGTTGCACAAACACCAATGGTGTCTCATGGGCCTCGCACATGCATGTTCTCGTGCCGCACTGGCACCCACCTCATATCCATCAGAGCACTCATCTGCTCGTGCCATTAACCATTTTTTTTTCATATACACTCATGCATGTGGTTTCCCACGAGAACACCAAGGGTCAAAACAAACCATTCCATTTTTTTTTCCAAAACCAAAACATCCAACCCACACTTTCCAAACCTTTCGCGTCATTTCCTTTTTAAAGCCTTTCATTTGAAAACATTTTCCCAGACCAAAACATATTTACCTAAAAACCAAATTCTCACGAATCCAAAACAAAGAGACGAGAAATGACGCAAGAGAAAACTTGTGTCAGAGGGTGATTGGAATGTATGGTTGGTGGCCATACGCCAGTCATGCCACTGCATCGGAGGGCATTCTAGGACAGCATCCCCGGCTCCACATGGCTTGCCAGACCCTGCGAGCTCACTAGGACCACTGACCTTACCCCTTTTTCATTTCCCATAGAAAAGATTAACCGCAATGACCAAAAACACAGACAAACCTCAACACACTTTGGTTACTCGAGTTCCGCCACGAGGTGTGCTGGCCAGGCACATTGCTCGTAGCTAGAACGCCGAGTTCCGACAACCTTAATTTTGGTCCAGTATGACTCTATCTCAAAAGAGAACGACCCAAGAGAGCAAACCTTGCCCTCTGATACCATTTTGTCACGAACCAGGCCGGTTCGCCATCCGACCCGGCGCCGACCCGGTCCGCGGCAAGGCCCGAAGGGCGTTCCCAATCCCCACGGGCTGGCACAAGTGCCCGAGTATCAAGTTTAACAGGTGGGAACGGTTTTACCCAAAATACAAGACAGAAAAACCAACTAACCAGATAGATAAACTGAAATTAGAAATAGACAACAAAACGTGCCTTTAAACTATGAACAAGTTTAAAGTCTACAACTTGAAGAAATAACTAAAAAGAAAAGACGACAGCGGAAACTAAAACTCATACCCAACCTCCCGGCAGAAGTGAGACCACATCAACACCATTCTGCATGAGAAGACCAGCTGCAACCTGAACCACCATCACTGAGCACGAAGTCGCAACCTGGAAGACAGAAGAAACAGAAACTACATACACCCAAGGGTGTATGCAGGGTGTGAGCTAAAAGCCCAGTAGGACGCCACCGAGAAATAGTTCCGTGCCACAACATCAAAAGACAATTTAAAGTGCTTATTCAAAATTTTAATTTAAAAATTCTTTTAAAGAAAACATTTACAAGCTAAACGCTAAAAGAAAAACATTAAAAAGAACTCATTTAACAAACACGATTTTTAAAGGGGAAGAGAAATGTTCAATATGGGAACACACACACATACTCACACACATACACACATGCTCACACACACACACACACACACACTCACACACACACACACATACTCACACACACACACACACATGATCACACACACACACACATACTCAAGTGGTCTTCCATATGCCGACGGAAGGCACCACGCCAAAGATGGTAGAGCACTACGGGTAAATCCCCTAAGGTTCATCTAGCTCAAGTGGGACCCTAGAACCTCGTGTCTCGGTGAAACGTGGCTTAGGAGGCCACGACCCTCAGAAAACATGGCTTAGAAGGCCACGACCCTCAGAACACGTGGATTAGAAGGCCACGACCCTCAGATATCATGTTTAGTTACTGTTGCAATCGTCAATCTAGCTAAGTGAAACAGGGACGATACCCATCCGGTTCACTAGCACACTAGTTCTAGTCTACCCACCTAGATACCCAGGGTTTCCCTTGTGCTCAATCAAGTTTCACAATCACATAGTGTATATCACTTTCACATATCTCTAACCAAACAAAACATTACACATACACATCACCGTTTTCATACCCAAACACCATAAAAAAACACACGCACACCAAACCCATTTTTATCACATAGTCCAGATCACTTGCGTGACTTGATAAACTATTTAAACAATTAGAAGAACATTTCAAAATAACACAATAACAGTTTTCAAATGAGACGTGTCCAATTTCACATGTAAGAATACCTTTAAAACTTAACGCACACACATAATTCTGTCAAAAACAACTCTCGCACCTCACATATAATTTAATAAGTGCAATTAACAATTTATTAAACACTTAAAATTAGAAAGAAAAGGTTTGCACCAGAACGACGAACTCAATTTCATATACAAAAGTCACTTTAAAACCAAAGTGCAGCTTATACAAACTAAAACATGTTTTCCCATTGTTCAAATAATTTTTCAATTTAGTTCCAAAAGTACGCCACACGGCCAACACACCCAAAGTGACTCATTTTGATTGAAAATCTACATTTAATGACACAGACACCTCAAAGAACTTGAAAACACACTTCGAACCTACCAAAAAACCCCAAAAACCTTACCAACCATATTCCGCATCTCAAACGTCACTTAATTAAACAATTTCTCAATAAATAAAACATCACATATGCATACCACAAGGCCTCACTTTAAAACACACAAATTTTAAATGGAAAAAAAACTATTTGAAAATCAATTTCACATTCCAACGCTTCTGAAACCTCATACGCACCCCTAAAAGTTACTCAAGGTTAATAACAAAAATTCACACATCGAAAATAGTTTACCTTATATTGAAAAACTCAGTTTAATATCACCCGTACCTCGAACGTTCTTGAAAACAAAATTTTCACACCCTAAAAAAAATTAACTATAACGTGTCTAAACATGTCAACAACACAACGCACAAGAAAATGTTGACATTTAATTAACAACAACTCAAATTCATCAATATGCATATCGAAGCACGTCCCAAAAAAAATTCGCATCACGCAATTTATAAATTAGAACACATTATAATTTAATTAAGGAGCAATTTAAATAATCTGAAGATGGTATGGCATGGAACCACCTACCTCGACGTCGAATCCAGATAATTGATGTGAAACCTTCAAATTCGAGCGCGAGACATCAGTAGCGCGCCGTTTTCACCGCAAGGAAACTCGCGCAACTCAAAAACATGAAATCGGATCAACACATCATGTTAGAACCCTAAAAAAACAATTGAACCAAAAACATCAAGAATTAACCCAAAAATTTGATGCAAAACCCTCATTTCATGCTAAACACACCGCAAAAAGACCATCACAACTCAAAACATTAAATCAAAATATCAAAAATCCGAACATGAACCTGCAGAAGAAACAAAACAAAACAAAAAAACAACAAGGAAACTTAACCGAGGAAGGGTGTTCGCCGGATGGAGCAGGATCGGGTTGGGGTCGCCGGACAAGATAAAAGGGAGACGGAGCGGCGGCCGAGAGATAGAGCGGTGGCTGGGAGGTGGGTCGTCGGACATTGCGGTGCCGGGAGGGAGAGGGAGCAGGAGCGGCAGAGGCCGGCTGGCCAAGGAGGCGGCAACGATGGGGAAACGGGATGGGGAGCCGGCGGCGGCCGGGAGAAGGCCGAGGCGGGCATGCGGCGTGCGGCAAGGAGCTGGCCGAGGGAGGGTGTGTGCGAGTGACGGCGCGAGCAGGGGAGGGAGCAGTGCGATGCGGGAGAGGGCCGTGACAGGGAGCTGATGGTGGGGCGAGCAGGTCAGCGGCGGGGCGAGCAGGAGAGGGCCGGTAGCGCGCAGGGTTAGGGTTAGAGGGGAAGGGGGGTGAGCCGCGACGAGAGGGGTAGCAGGGGGGATCCGACGGGATTGAGAGGAGAAAGAAAAAAAACGGTGGGAGGAAAGGAAAAGAAGGGGGGGAAAAGAAAAAGAAAAATAAATAAAAAGAAATTAAAATAAAAAACAATTAAAATAAAATAAAATAAAATAAAAAGGAAATAAAACCTAAATTCAGTATTATTAATAATAATAATGACACCTCAAATTATAATATATTTATTGTTATCATTAAAACAAACTATTAATCCTTATTAGTTTTATTATTATTGTTATCATTATTATTATTACTATTATTATTATTGAGAGTAATATTAATAACGACACAAGACAAATTATATTCTTAACACCATTAATATTATTGTTTTATTATACTGATCCATTTCATTTAATTAATTAACCATCAAGCAGGGCGTGTGGTGAAACGGGCGGGGCCGCGCGACGACCCAGGTGAGGCCACACATCTTCGGTCGTGTTGCGCTGGACGCAAACTAGTCAAAACACAAAGAACTCGAAATCTAAAGTCGGGTTTCGACCCGAACTAACTAGCGCAAAGAAAATTAATAAAATAAATAAATTTTGAAATAGTGGGTGCGACATATACCAACGGTTCCAAACCATTGGTATAGGTTAGTTTTCCAGTAGTGAAAAATGGTGATCAGAGGTGCTCGGATGGGGGTGTCATTGGGCATATAGGGAGATCCCTAGGGGGTTGTTTTGTTCAAGTGTGAGGGGAGAGGGGTGAGGGTGAGTGTTTTGAGTTTTTTAATTTAATTCAATTTCTTAAAACGGACCCAACTGCATGGTTTGACTCACACGGTCTTCCAAACCGTGTAATGTATAGCGTGAGGCTACTACCTCCAAAATCTCACCATACGAGATAGGTGAATGGTCTATCAAACCATGCATATCCCATGTGTACTGCCACTTCCCCCTTTGAAAAAATCCACATGGTTTCCTATAGTGGGCTCTGTGGTTTTAGACAAACCATGCACCCTCTACAGGTCCTTCAAAAAGCTGATTCTCAGGTCTGGTGCTCCCTAAACTCTTTGCGACACCTAGAAAACTTATCAGGCCTTTACCCAAGTCTGAAAATATTACATTAAATTGATCCAACTCACAGTATTGGGTTTTGAATCTTGGTTTTAAAATTTACTTGTCCAGCAAATGGAAAGGTTCAAAATCCCTTAGATTTTTTTCCGGTTTAAAAACACAGAACTCTGCACAAATTCCTGGTATATGGATACATCAGCCTCTTCACCAATACTAGAGGCCAAGGTCTGAAATCTAAAATCAAAACACTTAACATTGTTTCCCTAAACCAATCTCAAATAATCTGGTCCTAAGGTAGAACTGACACCTTGGGTATAAATCTGTCATGACCCATCCCAATAGGGCCCATGCCACAACTCCCCAATCCTACCTCTAATAGGCCAGGGTCTAGAGACCAGTGCTATGTAGGCATATCACTAACATGGGAGTACATAGCATAAGTACCTATACATATGCATAGATATCCAATCTCATACACTGATGAAATGTAAAAATAACTGAACAACCATGCATGCATATATCTAAATCCCAAAACTAGAGTATGATAGGAAGTAAAGGAAGTAAACATGTACAAATATAATCCCACCACAGAATATGAATAAAAAAGTCAAACCTAAAAGTAAACTAGGTAATTTTATCAAGATACCAAAGGAACACACCTCATTATATCTGGTCTCACTAAACACCACCTAGTTCTGGTCCTTCTAGGACTCTATTCAAAGGACGATAATATACATAAGACATGACACATACAGGAAAACCCCTTGTAGGGGTGAGTATAATCATACCCAGTAGGACACCCTGAAACCACAAATCATACAATAACAGGTATAACGGTCATCTCTACACAAGTATATGTCTATAACATATATAACAAGAATATCCATATATACTCAACAATGACACATAGTCTCAAAGGTAAAGTCACAAAAATAATACCAGTCTAGTATTCTAGATTGAAGTTTCCACATAGAACTCATCTAAGAGAACACACTCCATGATTTAGATAGCACTAATGATGTCCATACAAGATGTAGTTCTTTTCATTTATATTCATAGAAAGTATACACTAGAATTCTAAAGAGATAGGATGAACATATGATGATCACTCCCAAGGTCATGGAGTATACTAACAACTCAAGCTGGAATAACCTACTAAGTAGAGGATCTATGCCTGCATAGTATTGGTTAGTATGATACCAAGAACTCCACCTAGGGTAAGAAAATGAATAAAGGATCTCACTCTAAACCTCATGGAATAATTCTAATAACTCTGTCCAATAATTCCTATTGAAGCAATCATTGTCCTATGTATAGGATTTGATTCCAAACTAGGCCTCCGGGAAAAGATATAGGGAATATACCCTAATGAGTCTTGTCCAAGATATAGAGGAAAATGGATCCAAGCCAACATCAGGGGAATACATAACAAGTAGTAGGGGTAAGCACTATTTCCCTTTGACCTCGAGTCCTACCCATGTAAATGGTCTGTGTATATGACCATGTATAAGTACACGGCATGTTGTTTCTTGTGTAATTAATCTCAGTTCCTTGTACACAACTATGACCCTATATCCTTGGCCTGGTTGTGTCCATGTATGGGTACACTGTGTGCTTATGGACTTATTCCCCAAGATGTATCTGTGTACCCCTCCTGGTACACACTGGGCCATCGGGGATGGGTCACACACAATGTTATAAGGTTGTGCATCGTGTAATCCTTAACTTCCTCCCGAACCGTAGCCACCACTAAGGGGGTCTCACACGGTGTGTAGCTAAAAAGTACATGTAGTGTTGACCAGGATTTTTCAAAAACCCTCATTCTTTAATATATGTATGCTCACACCATTTCCTCTTCATATTTATTCCTCGATCTCACTATAAATCATGGATCTACTCTGGTGGGGCATCGTGATCACTGCTTGTCAGATTTTGTTCACCTGATTCGCAAAGAAATTGGTTTTCGTTTATTCCTGTCATTGTCGCATGCATCATTCAAAAATGGAGGTCTCCAATCCAGTCAAATTCATTTACCACTACTATCATTGCACCTCTTTCATGTTGTGTTGATCCCAAATCTACAATATTGATTCATTTCACCAATAAATGGGTGTGCAATGATCGATTCCTTAGTGTATGTCGAACCACAATCCAAATTAAGAACTCTTGGAATAAACATAGAATCAGGGAAGAAAAGAAAAAAGAACAATCATGAGGAGTGGACCTTGGTCGATGTTTATTTTGACCTTGATTTATTTCTGTTAGAATGATGAATGAATATATATTCAAATTATCACAAAGATATTATCCCAATTCCCAGATAAAACTAACTTATCCCAAAATACGAATGATTCGTGAATCAACTCATTAGTTGATTGATTTTTGTTAATTATAGGAATAATAGACATGGAATGAATTCAATCAAAAAAACATCCTACCTTTACTTTGATTGATCATTGATGAATAATGGAGTTATGCCATGATCGTTGGAAATATCCTCCGATTTCATCTTGCATTGTTCGTAGATCTTCGATATGGTCACCCTATACCAACAAAATCTCCTTCAAATATATCCAATGTCTCTCCAATTATTTTTAGGATTATACAGCTAACACTAAATATTTTTCATAAGCATGTATTTAAATATAATTGTTAGGTCATTGTGTCAGCGGTTAAATAAAATTATTTCATTTAATTATTTTATTTATTTTACACCCTCAATAACTTTTCCACAAATTCATCATGCTAAAAAAAATTATGTCGCACCTAGGGTAAAACTCATGCTCTAAAATCAAAGATTACCTCAGATTTATGATCTAGGATTCTGTTTAGATATAATTTCACTTTTTTAGAAAAACTGTGTCAACATTCTATTTGATATATTTAATATTTATTAAATATTTATTTTGGGAACACCAAGCCTCAGAATAACTCTCTATATCATTGCCTAATTTCAAAATAATCTATACAATATTCAAAAATAATACATGAAAAGTTTGAGTCGTGAAATATTCATACCATCGCCATGTACTTTTAGATCCATCTGCTTATCAACATATGGATGATCATCTTCCTAGAGCACTAAAGGAGATTCCATGCACTTCTCAATAGGTGGTATCACTGCCCAATGCCCGCCTAGAGGAAACACCTCATGTATGGGTCCTTGAACTAAAGAATCATCTCTCAAATGGTCATTATCATGCCACTATCTTGAAATCCTTGCTAGATTTCATCACAGAGACATATTTAAAATTATGAATATTTACCATGGTCAAATAGAATATATAGGGAGCTGACTCAAGAAGGGTAATCAAAGGAATCAATCCTATATGATCCATGCACCATTTTTTTTCTACAATCGATGTCTCAGTATGCTGAGTCAATAATAAGGTGGTTAGATTCCTGGTGTATGGATAATTATATTCCACACCAACACTAGGTTCCCTGTCCTGAAATCTATAATCAAGACACTATGACACAATTTCCATAAGTCTCAACCAATCCTCGTTTAGGGAAAAATCTAAACACCATCTTAAGGAATGAATTGTTTTGATACCACTATGTAATGACCCAACCCACTAGGGCTTTCCTAGATGGTATAAGGTTGAGCCTCCACAACCCCAATCCCACTTATAATAGGCTAGGGGATTCCTAAAAGAATCGATAAGGCATAATGTAAACTGAGAGTCCTTAGCCTAATGTACCTGTACACATACACTCAACCATCTCCATGAAACAATATAGAGGAATATAAAACACAATATATCTAGAGTGTAAACATTCATGTAATAACATATAGTAAAATACAATAGAGTACAATAATACAAACCAAAAAACGGGGGGAATACATTCCTAACCAGAAATGATGTCTCAACCTTACAATAACTGGAATAAATGAAAATTGAGAGAGCCTAGGTCCTAATCTTCATATCTTAAACACCATACCCAGTCAATTCACCCAGGTATCACTATGCACCACCAATGTCCACACTGAACTATATTTCCTCTACAAAATACATGACATGTGTGAGAAAATCCCATGTAGGGGTGAGTATATACATATATAGTATGATTCATTGAAAACCCCAAAGGGAGAAATAAAAAGATATTACATTGGTCATCTCAACCAATGAATCCATGTCAATAAAAAACCGGGACAATGACCATAAGCACCCAGATATTCTCAAAAATAATCCTAAATGAGAGAGAAAGGGGATCAACATCTCCATAGCCTAGCTAAGAAATATGATTCTTTCTGAATCTCTAAAGGTCCATCTCTAATGCTCAGCATCATGCACAACCATATAAGAAACCATGTGGAGGGTCCCATATCTCACCACTATACTGTATAATAGAGGGAGCTACAACTATGAACCATAAATCCCATGTAACCTCACTAAAATATGTTTTGAGGGTTCCACTCCTCGCTACTTAACTCTAAAGATAAGGAATCCACAACTCCCTTGGAGGCCCTTCATGCTGTCAGATCTCGAATATGGGGGAGTACCACTCCATAGATAGAGGATTTGCACCTACTATAGGGGAATAACTTCTCAATATATATAAAGAGTATGGGTAACAAATTATCTGGTGTGGTAGGGGAGTTCCAACCCTAGTATCACTCCTATGATCTGTCATGCATCATGTAGCACCTCCCATCACTATTGTTTCTTTGGATCCTAGATCCATGAAGAATCACTCTAAAATCATCATGATCAATCTATAAATCACTATACAGATCATTATTTACCATTTTCTATGAATTTATAGGTTCTATCACACTCAAACCAACTTGAAAATTCCAAATTGTGACCACATGGTCCAACGGTGAAGAACAAGAAGAACATGGGGAGAAATGCATAAGAATGAAGGTGAATCCATTATTGTCCAAGTGTTCTTAGTCAACTATCATATAAATAGGATATTCAATGTGATATAATGGAATAACAATTATAAGTTTTTTTTAACAATTTAATCTATCCAAATAGGCTCATGAAAATAATAGATAAATCACAGAAAAAGAATAACATATAAGAATCCATGCACAAGAATTTAATCAAAAAGGAGGAAACCAAAGTTGAAAAGCCCTACCTTGATTTGGATTAGTCATTGGTGAATATTTTATTCTCCAATGATGAGTAATACCTACTTCATTTGATTCCTCTTTATGTGACCATCCATCATTCCCTGATCTCTATCCACCGATGAAGAACACATAAGGCTCCTCTCAATTCTCCCAAGGTTATGCAGCTAACACTGGATAATTTTTATAATTGGGTATTTATAGAGGAATTTTTGTTAGGTCATTTAAAATTAAATAAATAAATTTAATTATTTATATAAATTAAATTTATATCCAATGGCTACCTCAACCAAACATCCAAGGCCAACCAACCTTGTTTCGCACCTAGGGTAAACCCTATGTCCCAAAATCAACTATGGTCTCTCTTTTTTATTTAAGACTCTATTCCAGATTTATTACACTATTTAAGGAAAACTATGCATGCATGATCTTAATATATTTAATATTTTTATAATATCAATACCAGGCTCACTAAGCCTTGAAATCTTACGTCATCTCAACACTTGGCTCCAAAAATATCCCTATAAATATTAAAAGTTCTCATAAGGATAAAAAGAGTCTCTAAAGTAGTATTGTATGATTCCTCTAAAAGGAAATGACATTACATAAATCATATAGAGACAGAAGGTGGGTGGAATCATTTGAAGAATATCCTTGATCAAGCATATGATATGAAAAATTATAATGACATATATATTAACAACTTTTAGGGGGTTTTAGAAAGAAATCGCCTAAAAATAAGAAATATCCATGACATTTGAAATAATTTTAAAAAAATTATAATTCTAGGAGAAAATTTATTTATTTCAGAGATAATTAAATCTTATAGATAATGATTCGTATAAAAAGGAAAAGGTTATGGAAATATACATTCATATAGGAATATTAAAATATATTTTTTGTTAATAAATTAACCACATAGAAAACAGTAAATCAATTTTCATTAAAAACATTTTCAATGAAATTCAAGATAGTTGAAAATGATTTTTTTTATTTTTAAAATAAATAGTAGGATATCAAAAAAATGGATTTGATGATAAAGAAAAGTAATAAAAAATCCCTCTTTTTATTTATAAAATTCTTTTTTTGAAAATCGCATCTCATTAAAATATTAAAAAAAATTCATTTTAAATAGTGGTAATGATAAAATAGGGAATAACAAGGATAACCAAAGGAGAAGATAATTATTTTGACATTATAAAGAAAGAATTTACAAATTTACCACATGGTTTATCACATTTGATGGATATTTATTTTAAAATGAGGTTTAGAAAAGAAACATTATTGCTTGTGTAAGATTTAAATCAAAACCCTTAAAGGAGAATATACTTAAAACTAAACATAAAATTCCATTAATTAAGAATAATTCATGATATAACATAATAATCATGCATTATATAAATCATATAAAATTAAATTGGTTCATAAAAAAATAATTATGTCTCACGATATATGAATTGAGACCAATAAACCCTTTTAAGAAAAATAATATTTTATGTAAGAATCATTTGATAATGAGGTTATAAGAATGAATTGAAAAATCATATAAAATAAAGATAAAATAAAATAAAAATTATTAATTAGATAGAATAAATTAAGTTTGGAACATTATATTTCAATAAGAAAGTTTTTAACTCAATAAAATAAAATTGAGTTACCACAAACCCATACAGTTTTTGTAATTTTTTAGTCAAAACACCATGAGAGAAAGAACATGGAATATAAAAAATGAATATAATGAAATATAAGATAATTATAATACAAAATATTAAATGGGAAGAATATACACCATTCTAAAGAAATAACGGTGTATAATAAGTAATATGTCTCAAGTGATAAAATTCTAAGATAAGAAACCCTTACCATTTTTCCTGATTCATTTTGCGCATGCACCTAACATCTTGAATAATAGAATTAAGTTTATTATATACCTTATTAGTAACCATATTACTAAATATTTATTTTAATATGGATCATTTATTATTATATTATATAAATTTATTCTATATTTTTATCTTTTGTTATCATGAAAATTTAATTAGTGTTGGCCTATTTCGGTAATTCTAGCGATCCATGATGATATTTTAAAAATAAGTTAAATGAATTATATATACATTATAAAAACATAAACCATTCATTATTATCATAAAAAATTATTATAATATTTATATTTAAGTTCCCACTGTCCTTCATTATATAGTTTTATAGCATTGTTCAAGTAGGTGGTTAAACCAACCCAAACCTAAACATGCTATATCTCAATGGGTTTTTATGGTTAAAGAAGTGTATAATATCATAATAAAATAAGAATAATTATATAATTTAATTTTTTTAGGTTTTTGAATCCTATTTTTAGTTTATTGGATAATTAAATAAAATAAATATGAAAAATGAAAAATGTTACTCTGTAGAGGTGGTAGTTTGCACAACGCACGATTAATGTTCTTTTCTTTTTCTAAGTGGATGGAAATGAATAAAAAAGGTTTGTTTCATTAATATGAAAACAATTAAGTATAAAAATTATATTGAGATTATTATATTTCTATATATAGGATATTTTTTAAGGGAAAAAATAAAAATAGAAGGATAAGTACTAGGTAACACTTGCTTTGGGAGCTTGAACTTTCTCTTGAAAGTCTCCTTGGAAATGAATGGATTATGATAATTCATTGAGATGGGGTACTTATGAACATGAGATTGTATTTTAGGATGAGTAAAATGGAATATTTTCCCAAATAAATTTTAATGAATAGGTGTGTCTTTAATGGGTGGAAGTTTTTCCCTTTTACAATTGAATAAATGGGAACTTTTGTGAACAATGTTTATTTTTCAAAAATGGAATGACACTATTGAAGGCTAAATAGTTCCAAAAGTGATGAATAATGGATTTTTGGGTGATATTAGGTCTATAAATCCTCTAATATAAATTTCCATAAATTTTTTAATCATGTTTCAAGTCATTTACACTTAGGGTTTTTACATTTTTAACATTCTCATTTTTACCATTGTAATTGGTTTTTATACATGTAATTTGTATATTATTAAAAATAAAAGGTTTCCACTCTTACCAAATTTAGTTGTGATGAATATATATTTACCCTATATTTAATCTAATTCAATTTTTAAATAATACAATATTTACTTTTAAATTAAAATAGTTCAATATATAGAAAGATTATTTTGTAGGATGGTGTTGTTTTTATATTAAGTATTTTAATCTTATTTGGAAATTATTATAAATGGAATGATTCATAATATAATTATATATAGTATTTATTATTATATGTAATTAATTTTTTAAGTGGTTCATTTATTTTATTATAAACAACTTTTCTTATATTAATAAAATAATTATTTTAAAATAACAATTTTACAATTATACAAGCTATTAAATTTAATCTTAGTAAACATAATTTAATGAAAAAAAGAAATTTTAATTTATATATAATATTATCATGATGATATAAATTATGAAATTCATTATTATAGATTTAATTTCTATATGTGATGATATTATATTATTAATATGAGCGAAGAGAAATAGTTTTTAGAGAAAATTATTACTTAAGATTCCAAAATGTTTAAGATAGGTTTTAAAAATTTAACATATTATATTAAAATGATATATATTACTTATTATATATATATTATATAAAAAATCATAATAAATTAATTTATTCTTATGTTAATATAAAGTAATAAAAGTGACTCTTTTTAGCTGAATTAATAATTTTACTATTCACCTAAAAATCAATTATTTTATGCAAATCTCAAAAAATGACCCTATGATAATTTTAACTTGATGAATTAAAAAAATAGGGTTAATTTTACTAAATTAAATTTCTAAATGTTATAAATTTATCTTTTAAAAGAAAATTAAATATATAAATAAAAACTTTTTTATTGAGAATTCCCTTTTAAAATAAGATGCATTCTTAATATTATTTTGTGTGCATTTATAATTGATTGCAATATTTTTATATACCGTAGGTTTTACCTGTATTATAATTTTCTTATCTAATATGTCTTGGAAATTTTTACTTCATTATTTTATGGGGAACAATCAATCATTACAATTTTTATTTGAAGGAAATGAAATTTATATATAATAAAATCTCATAGCATCACATTCTACTACCCTTAAATAAATTGTGTCCTTGCAATTTTAATTATTACTCACTTATTAATGTAGGTGATGGTATTATGAATATATTTATCATTCAGGATATAACTTCTCATATGATATCAATCTTACTCTCATAGTCTATATCATTTTACTTATCTATCTTTAAACAATATTAATTTTTCATACAATCATATATTAGAGTATTTATACACACTAATCATACATTCTAAAATATATACCTTTTCCTAAACCACTTGAATATCTAAGAAATTAAACCATAGAGAAATACAATATTCCTCCAAAAATTAACTATATATTTAACCCTAAAATTAATTAACCACTAGTTCATAAAGTCACACACTAGTTAATATATATATCATTATCCAAAAAGTGTGATAAACACTACCAAAAATTCCATGGGTCACTTTTTTATTAGATCAATATTCAATTCCAAGGATATCAATAATATCTAACTCGCCTTTTTCAATATCAATCTTCCCTTTATTGCCTCAATGTCAATCATATATTAAACCTAAGAATTATACATCCATCAATCATTTGTTCTCCAATAGTTATCCTCTAAAATATGAACTTGTCATAGAAATAACTTTCCAGTGATATTGATACTATTTAATATTTGTTTGCAAACTATTAAAGCAGAACTACTAAAGAACAATCCTTCTATGTTTCACATAATCATCATAACATTTAGAATATACTATAATTTCATCTATAAATATATCTCAATTTAAAAATATCTAATTTTATCAAGATTTATTTTCTATTAATATATCAACCTCACTACCTTAGGTTAGACTCTGAAACTCACTTCTCAATTATAACAGGAATATACTTAGATTCTAGAAAATTTATTTTTTCTTCCTTATTCAATTATATGACATAGTGCTGTTTAGATATATACCATTCTCAATATCATTTTCATGATCCTATTTCAAAAAAAACTAAAACTAAAATAGTTATGATAACATAAAAAATATGAGTATGAAAACATCAATCCCTATATGAATTCCCCTAAAGCATAGTCATTTTAAACATATGGTACTTTTAGTTCAACCTTTAAATCTATTTGTTCAATCCTTGGTTATCTATGATCATTTTTCAATATGGTTATTTAACCAAATTAGTTAACATCATACTTAAATAATTATTAATGGTTTATTATAGAGAATGTGAATTAAAAACAAAATTTCCCCAGGAGTATCAAATCAAGAGTGCAGTTAGGCCTCTTTATAATATACCAGGTGATGATTGATTCAAAACACAATCAATTATTTTTAGGGTTATTAAACCTAGGTATATTTGTGTTCAATATTGTATCCACTTATAATATATAGAATTGTATTTAATTACAAGTAAAACCACAAAATCTCTACTTTATCAAAACAACGAGATGATATATTATACTTCAACTTATCAGATATTCTTATCCAAGGGTTTTTCTATAAATGTATCTTATCCAAATAAAATATAAATATACTAATACCCAAAAAACTAAACTTCTCTTTGATACCAAAATAGGTTCCCCAGAAATGTACTCCTAGATCTGGTGTGAAAAACACATAGTTATAAAAATTAACATTTATACCAAGTGAGATAATCCAAGCTAAAATTTCATGAATTTCACATTAGTATTTCATATCATATGAATCCCACATAAAATGGGGAACCTTTTAGTTTAGATTCATTGATAAATATTTACATAGTTAAGTTATTTTACAAAACCTGTGAATATTCCCCCATAATAAAACTATACGAAAATCCCTTATTGACTTCTCATAGGTTAAACTCATATTCATAAAAAGGGGAAAGAAAATATAAAAAAGGGTTGTAGTAAGATGCTCAGTAAGGGTAAACATTTATAGTAAGAATCAAATTTTATAATTGGGCATAAGATGAGAATATGGGTATAATCAGGGTACATAATAAATTTAGACCCAACAAATAATAGATCATAAACCATTGTATAAGGATAAATACATGAATCAAAGCACTATGGAAACATTAGTTTATAAACATTATACATGAGAGAGCAATGTTAGGATACCATATAAATATAACACAAGCATTAGTATAGGGAACATTATATTCATGATTCATACAATCAATTACCACACTTAAGAGAAACTAAAATATACTCATGAATACTTATATCATGTTATATAAACTTTCAAACAATGAATCAGTGGGTGATATAGGACCCCCCCCCCCATGATTCATCCATACTTTTGTGTGCCACTTGAAATAAATAATTCCTCAATTCAAAAAGAACTCACGAAAATAAAATTTGTTTCATTCCTAAAATCATAACAAACCCTTGGAAATATAATGTTTTTCATGTCCTTTTAAAATATATTTTACATTATGAAATCATTTATGATTCCATAAATAATCTTAACATGATATACCCATGGAAAATAAATGTTTATTCAATTATGTTAAGCAATATTATCGATAAATATCCTTCAATTATGCTAATAGAGATTATAGTATTTAAATTGTATGGTTAAAGGTTATATGTCTAATTCAATAATTTCTCTCTCAATCAATAAATGTGTGGAATCTTGGTGAACACCTTTCAATTATAGGAAGTAAATATATTGTGTTTACAAAGGAAATTCATTGGAATAAAATCATATTTATATATAGAGTATCATTGGGAAACATAAAGGAAGTGATGGATTATTCCTCCAAAAGAGAAAGAAATTAAATAACCTATACAAGGAAATATGTTGGATGGTATCATATGAATAATATCCCAGATAAATCATAATATATGTCAAAATACAATGGCTTAAATGAAAAACAGTTTTTAGTGTTTTAAAAAAAATTAAATAATTAAAATCCTTAATCTTTTTAAAGAATTTAAAATTAAATATTTTTAAAAACTAAGATAAAAATAATTTATTTTAAAGACCATAAAAACATAGAGAGAAATTTTCATATAAAATGAAAACAATAGAGGAAATATTCATTTAAATAGACACTTTTAAGAGATTCTTTTTTTGTAAAAAACAAATTATACAAAAAACACTAAATGAATTTTAATTTAAAACTTTTAAAAATAATGTTATAGTAGTTGAAATGACATTTTTAAAAAATTTAAAATAAAAATAGGCATATACAGATAATTTTTAGTTGATGATAAAATATGATCATAAAAAGAAATCGCTATTTTTTATTTTTAAAATAATTTTATTGAAAAAAACATCACATTAAAAGATTATAAAAAATAATTTTAAATCAATGTAAAGTGAAAAAATATTACAAGTATAACCATATGGGAAGAAAATTATTATGACATTGGAATGAAAGGTTTTACAAATTTCAGAAATGGGTTATCACATTGGAGAGATCTGATTTTAAAATGTGGTTGGGAAATGAAATAATATGAATTGAGTAAGATTTAAATCAAAACCAATGAAGGATAATGAGACTAAAACTAAACCTCAAATACATGAATAAAAGGTAATTAATGATATATTATAATAAATAGGCAGTATATACACTATATAAAATTAAATTGATTCATAACAAGAATTATGTCTCATCCAATAATAATTAGACTAAGAAATCATATCAAGTAACATAATATTTGAAGAAATAATCATTTAATAATCATGTTATAATGAAGAAATGTAGAACCAAATAAGATAAGGATCAAATAAATTACAAATTATTCATCCAATGGCCCAAAGGCCTTCATTTTTTATTGATTTTGATAATCCATATTTTAAGGGGTGAGGTGGAACCCTTACAAGGCCCATAGGCGTAAGTATTACATGGCCCATAGGCCTTAGAGGAATTCATTGCCCATAGTCTTAAAACATTACATATAACCCAGACTAACTACTTGGAACTGATCCTCCCCAATATCTTCATCGTGAAATCAGCTCTCCACCTTCACATGCCTATTCGGCTAGGCTTTCCCATGCATGTATAGGCTTGTGCTGATGGCAGGTTCCATACCCTCTCATTCTTGAAATCCGTTTAGCTTCTTCTATGGATAAATATCCTTACTCCTCATCCTTCTAAAGTTTGTTCCTTGTAGGTTTTCTGGTTTTCATCTGGACTTAAGGTGGCCCGAAGTCCTTAAGGTGGCCCGAAGGCCTTACTAACCCAAAGGCCTGGGTGGCCCGAAGGCCTTTAAGGACTCGAGGACCAAATCGGTGGCCTGAAGGCCCAAACGGGGGAATATTCCCAACTGCTACAGTACCAAACAGTGCATACTACAGTTCCCACTATAGTACCTACTACAGTTATGCACAGTTCCTGCTACAGTGCTGCTACAGTACCCCAAAAATTATCCTCCCCCTGGATTTGATCTCGGGTCTCCTGGATGCACTTAAGAAGTCCTCACCAACTGGTCTGAGGATCATGTGACATTACAAATTATTCATTAATTATAATAAATAAATCTTGGAATAATGGAGTTCATTAAGAAAGTTTATAAAATTGAAGAAAAATGAGTTACCACAAACCCTTACGGCTTTTTTAATTTTTTATTCGAAACACCATGAGAGAAAGAACAAGTAATAGAACAATAAATATCATGAAACATAATATAATAATTATACAAAAGTATTATTAGATACACCATTCAAAATAAAACTTATTCTATAATAATAAATATTTCCCAATGGGTGAAAATTTGATATAAAAAACCCTTACCTCATTCCTAATTCATTCTTCACATGTACCTAACATCCTGAATAATAAAATTAATTTTACAACAAAATATATTAGAAATATTATTATTTTATATTTTATTGAAAATTGATCATTTATTATCATGTTTTATTTATTTATTCTATAAGTTTTTTATGTTTTTGTGATAATTGAATTGGTGTCGTCTGATTTTGGTATTTTTAGTGACCAAAGATAATACTTTAATAATATGATAAATAATTAATGAATACTTTACAAAACCATAGATAAATAATTATTATCTTATTAAATTATATTTATATTAGTATTTAAGTTCCCATTTTCATCAAATATAGTGTTTTATATAACTTTTTAAAAAGGTAATTAAAAAAACCAAAACATGAACACGCAATATCTTGATGGGTAAATATGGTTGAGAAATGTGTATAATATCATTATAATAGAGGAATAAAGATATAATTTATATGTTTATAATTTGTTCAATAAAATTTTAAGTGTTTTTTAAAAATAAATAAAATCATGATGAAAGTAAATAATTGTTACTTTATTGAGGCGATAGTCCATACAACACACAATTAACGTTCATTAGTTTTTCTAAGTGAGTGGGAACGATTAAATAGTGTTAATTTCAATAATATAATAAAAATTTATAACACTAATTATAATATAGTCATTATATTAATATTTCTATGATATTTTTTAAAGAAAAATAATTAGAAGAAAAGGATAAGGATTAAGTAATACTAACTTTGGGACCATGAACATTTTTCTAAAAGTATCCATGAGAATAAAGGGATTGAGATAAATAATTGAAACTAGAGGATTATGAACTTTAGAGATGAATATAAGAGGATAAAATTAGGAATAAATTCAAATTAATGGATCTATTTTTAAGGTTTGGAATTGTATCTCTTTTATAAGTGAAAAAGGGTATTTTTCTTAACATTGATTTTTTTTCAATAAAGTAATGACACAATTTAAGGGTAAATGGTTCCATATATGATAAATAATGGCGATGGGGTGATATAAAGTCGATAAATATTAAAACATAAATTTCCACATATATTTTAAACATCATTCATGAAATTTACCAATAGGTTTTTACATCTTACCATTTTTGTTTTTACCATGGTAACTGGTTTTTAACATAATAATTTATATTTTTAGAAACAAATTGGTAAATCCTCTTAAAATTTTTTGATGTGATGAACATTAATATAATTTCTATTTAATTAATTTCATTTTCTAAATAATATAAAATTAACTATTAAATTAAAATATTTAATATATAGAAAAAAATTGAATAATATTATTGTTTTTTAAAATTAAGTGTTCTTAATATAATTTACTATTGATTCCCAATTAAATGAGTGATAATATACTTATATATATGTTTATAATTTATATTAATTTCATTTTTAGTAATTTAATAATTATTTTTATAAAATAAAAATTAAAAAATATTAATGATACTATTCTTTAAAAGTAATAGTTTTATCATTACCATGGTTATTTCATTTAATCTTAGTAATCATACTATTATGTGGAAAAATAAAATTGACCTTATTACAAAATATGTTTATATTTATCAAAAATGTGAAATAAATTTTGATATAATTAAATTCTATAAGTGTTGAAAATTGAATTTTAATATACGTTAAACAAATTGTTTCTAGATAAAAATATTATTTATGATTCCAAAATGTTGAAAATGGGTTTTATGAATTCATCGTAGTGTTTTAAAATTATTTATATTAAATAATAAATATATGTTTTTTATATTAAAAATCTATCATAAATATTTGAGTCATTATTTTGTTATGTAAATTTCATAAAAGTGACGGTTATAGATGAGATTATGACCCCATGATATTTATTCCCTATGTAGTGAATGATGAACAATATTTGGTGGCATGAATTAACTCTGGTGCTGATTGATGAAGGTAGCATATATTAGAAAAGCTTGTAATTTCATTATCAATTACATAAAATCTTTTATCAGTGATGGATATATGTATTAAACTATTCTGATTTGATATAATAACACCATAAAAACTCATTCAATTCATATGAGTAGAACACTATAAAAACATCATTTATATAAGAATTTTTTGAAAATTCAATCCATCTTATGGATGAAGTTTTTTATCAGTCATCGAATCTATTCCTTCTTGGCTTGATCTCATAGTAGAATACCCCTTTTTATGTAGTATATTATGAGATACATCAATTCAACTATTTCATCACTTGGATATGGTAATTTGTTATGCCTCGAACCTATTCACCTAAAATATTGTGGGAATAAACACACTCTTTACATACTAGTTTTGAAATGAATATAAGGGACCCAATTTTAACTATCAATAATTACAATCTTAGTAAAAATTATTTATTCACATATAGACAAAAGACATTTTATATATATCATTTAAGAGTGTAAGGAAAAAAATAACTAATAATTCCAATGTATTTATCATTAAATGGGATATTTTTTATTATATAAGAGACTAATTAATTTTTAATAAATCTTAAAAAAATCCCACAAAAATATCCACACTAATACTCTTCTAGAAATATAATGTAAAATAATTTTAATTAAAACTTGGGGAAATTTGAGAATAATAAGGGTGATCTCAAACACTCAGTAAGGGAAAACATGTATAAAAAACTATCAAGGAATAAAGCTAGCATGAATAGTATGAAAGAAAATAAATGAAAATCAAGTAATTCAATATAACTAATCACATGAGCTTGAAATGAATCTGTGGTTAACAATATAAATAAACAATTGGAAAATAATAAATTAATTCGTGGTGATGAAATTCGTAATTTCAGAAAACTAGTTATTTACCATAAAGGCCTCATCTAACATAATATTCTTATCATCAAGCAAGCATCCAAGACATCATTCATGATGTCAAGGTCACAACCAAGACATCATGATTGCATTGTGTAGGCATACACCAAATACTCAAAAAATTGTCTCATGATACAAATAGATGTATCTAAAGGATATATAATATTGGGATCCACTATTTATATCTTTATGTCCAATTAATTCTCCGTGTGAATGATAATAATGTAAATTCAATGCATAATCAACATTCCATTAATCAATAAAAATATGTATTGAGATAAAAATATACAAAAACTTTATACTTTTTCAGTCAATAAATGAACATAATAAATCCATTGAGATAAGGTTGATGCTTGAAAATATCATATCCCTAGTGTAACAAAAGAATATTTTAAGGATGTTGACATAAATGTAAAACACCATTGAAACAATAATGCTTCGAATGATAGCACATATGAAGGGATGAAAAAGTGGATTGTTTGAAACTATGAGTTCAATCAATAAAAAATATAATTAGGATAATATAAAATAGATGGTATATCATGAAACATAAGTCCCATTAGGGTAAATCCATTTTAATAATAAAATTAAAATTAAAGTAAAAAAGTACTAGACTTTTTAGAAAACATTTTTCACATTATAATAAATATGAAATTACAGGTTACTTTTAAAATCCATCCTCAAAATGATTAAGTGAATCATATTAAAAATATATATTTAAAAATAATCTCTAATAATAGATCTTTGAAAATATACACAAATTTATGCAAGGAAATGTGGCATAGAATACAAAACATTTGATCAAGAAAGAAAAAAACCCTTTTTATTTTTTTAATTTACATTTTTTTTAATATATCTTAAAAAGTTGAACAAAATATCATTTTTAAAATTGGAGAAGTAAACTATAGAGTTAAAATGAGATAACACATAATTAGGTTTCCAATTATAAAGGAGAACATTATTGGGAAAGTAAAATATGGATAATGAGTGAAAATAATCATTAAAGATGATGAATATTATTCTTAATAATGATATTTTTCAGAAATAGATTCATTAAGTAAAAAATATTTGGAATAAAAGCTCATCCTCTCCAATGAGGATGAAAAAGTAAAAAATAATAAAACCCTATGGTTTTATAATAAAATAATATAAAATAAAATCTTTTTATGAAACATTATAATGCAAAGAAAACATATTTGAGTTATCAATATCACTTTCAAGAAACATACTCTATGAAGAATGAAATATTTGAAATTTTGATTATATGGTGAAAATTTAAAAAATGAAATAATACCACATAATATAGTCAAAGGGTATAATTTACCCAAATTATATAAAATATGTTCAATAGAATGATCATATCTCAATGAATGAAAATTGAGTTACCATATACTCTTATGAGTGGCGTAACACTTTTTCAAAATCCACTTGAAAAAAAAAGAACATAATTTGAATAGGTATACCAAATTAATTACAAGGAAATATAGTATATAACATTTATGGTATATATCAATAGAACATTATACAAATGAAACTAATTCATAACATATAATCAGTCTCAAAGAATCAAAATTGAGACCAAGAAAACCCTTACCATGCCTCCCCACTTAGATGAAGGCACTCTAAACTATAGTACAAAAAACATAACTACATTAAGATTATATTTCATGACCTTATTAATATCTATAAAATTTTATAAAATTCATTTATAATTATTCTTTATATATATATTAGTTAGTTATGCATGAGTAATCTTGAGCGTTTTGAACTATTTTCATAAAAGTAGGGTTGTTCTTCATTATTTTCCAAATATCATCATTCCCCAATCATATAAGGTACTATAATTGGTGTTTCATTATCATTTTTATTATTATGATATCTTTTTTATGTATTATATTTATTATTTCTGATAATGAAGTTACTGAAGAACTTATTTTTATAATTTATAATGAACGAATGGTGTTGTCTCAATTAATGACTTAAATGTTCATATTACCATTATAGAACCAAGAAAATCACTATTTACTTATTAATATCCAATATTTAGGTTCAAAATCAATTCATGATAAAAATTTATTTCATTTTTCATGTAGGTGGTTAAATCAACTCGACAGGAATATACTACAATATATGTATGTGTATGGAAATAGAAGATATTATTTTGTTATAATATCATTATCAAAAATTTATAATGGTATTATTTTGATTTTATTAAGATGATGAATTATAATTTTTAATATTTTTAATAATAAGCTAAATGAAAAATAATTTTTCACTTATAAACCATCCTTTTTTCTTCTTGTTATGTTTGTTTTAGCCTATTAGTTTTACAATGATCACTTATTTATAATAGTAATTTTAGATTGGATGATTTATATCTCTAGGATATATTCAATGAAATAATTAACAAATATTTTCACTAACCTAATTTATAGAATAATTATTTAATGGTAGTGATGAAAAAAAACATGTCATTCATGGAGTAGGTTGTCCACACACATGCATCTGCAAAGTTTTCATTTTTCGATTGAATGGGAAGGGAAGAGATAATGGTTATATGAAAAATATAATAAAATTTAAGTATATTATTTATATTTATACTATTATATATATTTTTATAGAATTTATTTGGGTATGGTGTATTATAATTATTAAGAAAATATGTTAAAAGTTAATTAATACTTACCTTAAGAATTTGGAACTTCTCATGAAGTATCCTTCAAAAATGAAGAACTTTATCAACATTTATTAGGATAGGGACTTCCAAAAATTTATAGGTGACATAATATATGTAAATTGGGTAGAGAATATTTTAATTTTTAACTACATTAGAGGCTCGATGTTGCTGGAAGTGAGCTCCATTATGTGAAAAAGAGGGAAAAATCTTTGGAAAACATGTTAGGTAAGGGGTAAGATTGGAATTTCTTAACATCTTGGTGAGATTAGTGAGGAAATGTTGGTGAGACATATTAGTATAAATTTACTACCTATCAAAGGTAATATATATTTTATAAGTGTCAAATTGATTTAGTAATATTCTAGTTATATTATATTACCTATTTTAACACTTGTTAGCCATGATTAAAATTTTAACATGGTAATTATTTTATTACTAAGATTTTAATATGAAACTTATTACTAATTTTAAATATATTGAATAAAAATTTGGTGTTAATTTCATATAATTTAATTTCTATATAGATGATAATTAACTTTTATATTAAATCATATAATGTGTTGAAAACTATTTTTGTTGAAAAATATCATTTTAATCATTAAGTGTTCTTAATCTTATTTAACATTGACTGCCAATTAAATGAGTATTTATTTATTTATATATATATATATAAAGATAATATTAGATTCTTAATTTTAAAATAGATTAGTTTAATTTAAAATAATAATATTTTAAAAAGTATTATTCCTTAAAAAATAATTTTTTACCCTCCTAACATAATTTTATGACTAGAAAATGACAACAGTACATAATTTGATCATTTTTATTAAAAATATTGAAATAATATTTATAATTAAATTTATAAAATTGTAAAATTTAATTTTATATAAAAACATAAAAATAAAATGAAACCTATTTTCATAAAAAATTACTTTTTTGAAATCATTAACAATTTTTTTTAATTATTATCAATTTCTAATCAAATTGGTGTTAATATATTATGAATATCATCAATATATTTTATCTATAATATATTTAGTTTCATAATATTAATCATATAAAATTCCTATTTTTAGATAGGTTTTATTTTAAATCATAAATAATTATTATTAGTTATTTAGCTATATTAATTGAATTTTCATCAATTACTTAGTATTAATAATGACTTTTTTTATTTATACATATATTTTATAATTTAGTTACCTATATTTTTACCCAAAGATTATATATATATATTTTAATGGATATATATTTTTTTAGTTCAATATAGTTTGGTGTTGTGTGTGAAGCAAGATACCAAACACATTGTGTTTTAAAGGAAAATGTGTAATTTAAAATCTTGGGGTTTTGATTTCTTCAACCATTAAATAAATAGAATCCTCCCAATTTTAATTATCACTAAATAATAAAATTAGTTAAGTGTATATAAAATATAGGCATATATCAAGATATAATTTCAAATGAGGAGTATACCATAATACCTTAGGTATGTTTTGGAAATAAATCTTTTCCCTTTATAATGTTAACCAATTGCATAATTTTTCCTTGGAAACTTATTGTTATATTCCCTATTTTTTAACCCATAAAATATATCCCATTTACATTAAGACATTATAATTGATTCTAATTACAATATATTTGATATAAAGTAAATTTAATCTTCTTTTCTACGTCATTTTTCTCGCCAGAACATCCATTAGACTTGATCTTCCTCATCTTTGGTTTATTTTTGAAATCAACCATTTATATATTGTTAATCGTAATTCTTGATAGTATGTTTGACATAATCATAATTTTTCCCAATTTAGTTATTATACAAATAGGTTTCTCATTAGAAAAATATGAGTATTATCCATGTAATCCATTTTTAACTTGATTCTTTTGGGATTCATCCATTATTAAAACTAAAAAAAGTTAATCTGACACCCCAATATAGCTTACTTCAATCATTAACTCGATTGTACCACTATGTGACACCAGGAACAGAACACTATATTCCCAAGGCTAATAACTAGAATTTTGGTTCTATGGTAGTACTATAAGAATATTACATCCCTTGTATTAGAGTGTAAAATCATAATAAATAAGAAATAATCATATATATTCAAGTATGAAGAATAGATAAATAAATTGATTGTGCTATAATGAAATGAAATGTGGACACACAATAATATACCATTGATAAAACATTAGTATGATCACATATACATAATAAATATAATAAATATTATACAAACTAGTCCCCGCTATATCATTGATCCATACCACACTCTAATCTCTAATCATATCTATGTTATCTTGCTCCATCATGCAATACCGAAACTCTACCCAACCTGTACTTGAAACCAAGTGAATTTTTCTTGGATACACAACTACAATTGAGGAATGATAAGTTTGTGATTACATAACTTATTATGGAACCACCAATGTGGTTTTGTAATATACTGGTAATGCAACGATACGTGCTTGGGACATGCTCAGAATAAAGAAACAACGGCTAAAAAATAAACAAAACCACCAATGATACCTACTTCGGTCAGTGCTAGAATGTCTCTAATCATGTCATGGGGACTGTTCCAATCCAAATTATCTCAATATCCTAAAGTTATTATACATATTACCTAGTTCAATCCCAATGACCATTGTTTATCCTCATGTCTATAAACCTGATCGACAATACCTACCTCGTCCAGCATCAAAATGACTCTATCCATGAGAATCACATCATGGGGAACATTTTACAAACTATATGTATCCCATTATCATGACTCTAGAATTATGAGTAGAAAACCCTAGGGAATAACTAGGAAACCCCCATACTTAAGAACTAAAATATGATTCCCACAATAGTACTTTTGTGTTCTCAATGTTAGGTTTTCATTTTATTCCAAAACGGGGGACGCCCTGGGAAAATAAAATAAGAGTATTTTTTAATAATTCTTAAGAGACCAAGGAAATCAAATGGGAGAAAATAATTTTTCCCATAGTTAATAACATTAGTATCCAATATCTCATGAATCCTCAGTCGAACCGTCACTAGTGTTTCCTCTTGATCTAAGGGGGTATCCTAGGCATCGATTTATGGGATCCAATAGTCACCATTAGGATTTCCAAAATCCATACTAAGGGACATATGCCCACTTATTACCTCATAACACCATTTTAATCTCAGGAGTCCTAATAATTCACAATGGGATAATTGTATCACTATTAAAATCCTAGTCTCCCCAAGCACTCTCAATAGTCGCTCTATATCTGATGAATATTAGGTATCTTAGTAATTCATGATTATCTTCTATCACGTACTATAATTTTGGATCCAAGGAACCACCACTAGGAATCTATAATTGCATCAACCAAATCTGATTCAAGTTAAACTACAAATCCAACCCCAAATTATTGTGATATTGGATCCCATACATTTAGAGAATCCTAGGGTCTCATCCATCTCAATCAAGTGATTTTGGAGAATCTAAAGTAATAAAAATAATATAAGGAATAATATATGATTCTCAAATATCCTAGTAAATCACATATCATAAATAGAAATAAAATTAAATCATGTCATGGGTTGTCCAAACACCCACAACCATCACCATAATCTCATCCCTATCAGGAATAAACATTAGTTTATGTTATAGGGGACACCCAAAACCATCAATACACAACCATACACACACAAACACAAGGTTAGCACAAATCTAGGGAACTCATCGATTCCCCTTAATCACATGAATCATGAACACCCAATGTGGATTCCATTATCCAATCCCCTATATCTCGGGTAAAATTACATATCCCAAAGTAATACATTCCCCCTGGAATAAAAATATCATATAAAATACTCTATGTAAACATAGTTCATGTCCCATGGAATTCATCCTTAAGATATGGCACGTTGCCAATATCACTTCTCATCCATCTCACATCAATCCTCACACCCAACTTATCCCTCTTCTCTCTCTGGTTTTTTCACCTAGGAAACATAACCCCATAGGAGAGGGAACTAGCCCAAATGATATAAGTCACATCAAGGATATCACATGGACAACCCCTAATAAATTAATCCCCTTAGTCCCCCAACTCTACAAGAAGGTCTCCCAAAGGATCCTACAAAAGTGGGACTAAATTAATTCATTTTATTTTAATTAATCCCACCCCTCATAAGGATTTACATATCTTAAGTAAGGAATTCAAATCAATTCCTCCTCCATTGGAGACCAAGGCATCACAGTAGTATACAAGTTAAGACTTTGACTTTTCACTTTGTTCATTAAAGGTAATTTCATATTTTGTTAAATAATTTATTTATTTAACAAAAAAAACAAGAATAGAATGGTTGATCACCCTTAGTGTCATGAACACACGCCCAAATTTATATAAAAATTCATAAATCCACTAAGTTGGAATGATGAAAACTTACCTCACCCATTATACTTTAAAATTTTAATTCCAAGGGCATAAACTCTTTTAAGGCCCACTGAGGTCTGTCTAAGATCATCCAACTATATCAATCCACTAACTCATTCATAATATCAATAATTAATTAAATAATACCATTTAAATGAATTAAATAGACTAACTTCAAATGTGAATAATTCCCATGAACTCACTTGGAATCCAAAGCTTATTGATTCCTTGAGTAATGGGGTTTTGTCCACCTTCTTCACTCCCCCAAACCAAAACTGAGATGATTCCCTAACCTACACTACCAAAAAAATTCAAAATAAATTTAATTTAAGGAAATGAACTTACAAAATTCACCACAATGAAATAACATGATGAAGCGTCAAGAAACTAGGTGCATATGCAATCTCAAGACTCCCTCATCATAAAAAGAAATGAATCCCAATCTCACTTGGATAATTCCACAATGCTCTAGTCAAATTAGAACCAAAACCTAAGATGTGAGGAATGAAAATTAGACAAAAGTAATGAAATGGATCTAGAGAGGTCAATAGAATCCAAAAAATACTTTGAATCAATAAAAAATTTACACAAAACCACCCATAATCAAAGGGGGTAAGGGGAGAAAAATGGTGGACTCTACCCAAGTCTGGTCACATGACCAAGGGGAAATGTGGGGGTATCCCCCTCATAATATTTGAGGGGGAAGAATTGTAATTATGCCATATTTAAATCCCATCAGATAGCTAGTACTGGGCCACCATCTTGCTAGTGGTTACATTATTTTAAATGATTTTTTCATATAGACACAAGTGGGATAATTTTTTGTTACAACCTAGGATTCACAATCCATCAACTGGCATGTGTCTTACATCATTTTTTTATTGGTGAGCTGCAGCCTAGTCTCCACTAGAATCCCTGGCCTCTATCGGGGATCTCCAAACCCTTTAGGATTCCTATATGATTTCATTCTCCATCCAAAATTATTATTTTGAGGTATTATAACCTTTATAATTATATTCATAATCATGGTGTGAAATCTTATATTTAAACCAATTAAAATATAAAACTCCTCTTGAAATCCCAAAACTCATTCATAAACATTAGGTGTTAAAATATCCAAATAATATAACTTCTATTCCTTGTTAAGTCTCATTGATCATTCAATTATCATTACTAACCTACTCATATCATTATTTAATGACCAACTCATCATCTCATGCTATCAAATGAGAAACTGGCTCCCATATCATAAATCCAAAAAACAATGATATTTGTTTACTATGACACAATCCACCACTCATAACCACCCCTAGAAGACTAATATAGTTCATACCCACATCTCTATACCCAAATACATTATCATTTCATCATCTAATTCATCATTAGGAAAATGGTGCTCCCCCTTCCCCCATAGTCTTTAGATTTTAAGGATAATTTCATTACCTTGATGCTCTATGCCACTAGAATTTCCTATTGAAACATTATACCTACATTATAAAAATGAACCCTGTATAGATTTCCACACTCCGTACAAATATATATATATATATTAAAACACTATTTATAGTTCTATTTTTTGATTCCAATGAATTCATTTTGTTCTAATTTTCAAATCCATCTAGCTGAACACATCATATTTTCCACACAAAAATCCCCTACAAATTCGTAAAACATACCCTTTGTATACAAAATGATTCACTCTATGTAGTTCTTGGCCTATTATAATCAATTTCACGTAAAACGACTAACCAAAACTCCTCTAGTTTACTTTTTCCAAAGATGCACATCTTCATCATCCAACATGTTTCTAAATTACTAAATAATATTTCTTTTTATCCTAGAAGGAATCCCATGATCATTTGAATATTCCCATCAAAGTCTATACCTAGTTTCCAATGAAACTCTTGGGTTTAATCCCCAACCAGACAAAATTATTTTTCATTACCTTCCATAATAAAAGCACCAACACACCTCCAGTCCTACAAAAATGGGTTATCCTAATTTATCTTGAGCAGAAATTTGACACTTAGACTCCACATGGCATTATACTTGAACATATATATGGTATTCCTTGAGAAATATAGTTGGATTTAGGTTCATTTATCCATTGGGATCCTAGTTCCTAAAATGGAAATCTATCTATAATCCCCACACATTCACGATCCCTTTTCAAATAAGGGTCACATGCCCATGACCAATATTCTTCTCCCTGCCATAGCAGAGTACTTAAAATTTTACTACTGACCAATTTCCAATCATCATGGCCTAGGTTTCATCAATCACCAAACATCATGTTTGGTCATGGTAAACTGATTATATCTATGCACCACATGAAAAAACATTATCCTCCCATTCCCACCCCATAGGAATATCATCCACATCATCCATAAAATTCAACTTACAATAAGTTTCACTACCCTCTAAAGACCAACGGTGCACTCCCCACCATATGGCTCTACTTATACCACTCCTCGAGTGAAAACCACACTAGGTTCAATCATTATCACATGAATACCACTCATCCTAATCTATGATCACATATTTCATCTAAACCATCCTCAATTAACTCACTCATGGCTATCACCATATCATAACCTAAGATGAATCGAATGTAACCAGGATGCACTATATCAACATCATTAGATATAATGGGTGCACTCTTGCATTCCCCCCAATCCACATACCAATTATCACTTCATGCCTACCACATGATTTACCCATGATCATAAAAAACATAATGGGTGTACACACCTATAACACCCGATCACATAACCCAACTCAAGATTTAAAGAGTCACATATCACAATGTTCAGACTAATCATGATCCATAACATGACAATATATTTTATCAAGGAGCACCCTATGAAGTCCTCTTCAAAAATAGGTATAGATCCTAAGTTAATCTTGACCACATGCTCCATCACCACCTCGCACCGTTCTGAATCATGAGAAACCACCTATACTTAATCTATGCTCAGAAGCACATCGAAAATTAATAGGTATGGGCACCTAAATGGCCCTACCATTCAATGTCATTACCAAAACCATGACACTATAACTACCTCATGTCCAAAGGTGGTAGTACCCAATGTGATATTATTATAAAACCCCCAGGTATAACCATGAATTTTCTATAAACTTGATGACACCACATGTGCATTGATCTCAACATGAGGCATATACCCATGCCTCTCTACCTCTAATGAAATTACCAACAAGAATTAACCACTCTAATAGGTCACCCTCAATCGTACATGTTTCCAAATCACTAAATTATGAATATAAACCAAGGGTCTATAGGTCCTACCACCTAGGCCAAAGGTCCATTATTCTATAAGTCAGGAACTATGGGATTAGAAATATGATCCCTTCCCAATTATTACTTGGCATCCAACATACCAACTACCCACTCAAGCATCTCACATACATAGCAGGACTCACATGCCAACTCATCTATAAATAAGGGCACCGATTCTAATCAAGAATCCATATATAGGACTACTCCCTTGATAATCAAAACCCTACACTGGGTTATATATATAATGGAATTGTTCAAGACAATTTGTGCCAATGAACCATAAATATAATGCTTCACTATATTTATTTTCATTCCAAGCTATATGGGATAACACCATAAATGTTGTTACTGGAACATTAAAGTATTTAACCAATGGGGAAATAACTCACATATGGTCTAAAGATAATGCATCAAGTGTTTATATCAACCCGCACCTAGGTAATCCACCCTCATCAAGAATGTGTGCATCATAATTCTCCCTAGAGGATCTAGTCACAACATATAGTTAGACACACTCAATCTATATCTCCCTCTAATGATTTTTATTAAGAAAAACACCATCACATGGTTGGTTAAGTAGATTTTTATTCCATGATATATAAGAAAAAACTATATATATTTTTTACTAACACATTGAATAACTAAAATGAAATAACAACAACCTCCAAGGGGTTTATCCCTATAGCATCAATTTCTTATACTGACCTACTAAGGTAACTATACATTCCTTTCACCAAGGGACTAGATCATCACCAATGAAGTTGATCATATCTCTATAGAATTCACATGACATGTCCTCAAAAATAAATAGACATGGAAACATAGCTGAATAGATTAACATAAATATATTATATGGGAAAACATTATATAAATTGTTATTGAAACTTTAAATATTTGGGCTTCTATCATTAGGGACTTAAACAACACAATGGTGAGCCTATATTTCATGTGAATATCTACATGCTGAGAATGATGTATGAAATGCCTTTTTCCCCTATGAAACAATATTCAAATCCATAACGGGTCTCTTTCCAATGAGATAAGAGAAAAAAATTCAAAATAAATCATAAATTAAAACATTATGTTCATCACATGAGGTGAAAATCATATAACTATAACATAGTAATTCCATAACATAAATCACATTCCTAGAAACCTAGACTTCCTAAAAAATTAGGTATTCATAATGCACCATCCCCATACGCATCAAGAATCCCAAGTTCTCATCCATATCAATCATATGATTTAAAATTATCTTGGGAAATCATAATATTATTAAGCTCAATGGTTGATTCTTAGGATTTCTAAGAACTAAAATATTAGAATCAATAATAAAATTAAAATAAACCAATGGTTGGTCAAACACCCAATCCCATATTCATCATCTCATACCCATTGGGATTACAGGTCAGTTTGGCTACAAGGGTGGCACCTAAAATCATCACTACCCAAACATACACACACCTTCTCAGTGTCCACACAACTCTAGGACACTCATCAGTTCCTCTTGGTCATATCATGCATGAACACACAACATTGGTTCCATTGTCCCATTCCATTCTATCAGGTTAACTCCCAATACTAAAAAGGAACCACCCCCCCCAGAATCATTGTATCATATAACAGACTCTAATGAAACATACGTCAACCCCCATGGGATTCAGTCTTAAGAGAAAATTAATTTCTAATCCCACTTCTAAATAATATTAGGTCAATATTCACATCTATCACATTCCTATTCTATCTCATGTCTATCCACCAGAAAACATGTCCTGATGGGGGAGGTCCACTCACCCATGGTTTAACTTAGCTATCCTGAAAGATATAAGGCACCTTAATTCTCTCCCGTGGCTGACCCCTAGGCTATACATTATATTAGTCACCCTCCCCTGCCATAAGGTCTCTCAAAGGCTTCAACAATAGGAACACTAATGTAATTAATTTTAATTTAATTAATCACACCCCTCATGTAATTTTTTATATCTCAATGAAGACATATATGTGAAGGCCACATCCATCAGTGGTTGAGGTGTCAAACTAGTGCACATGGTCCATTGTAGCCTTTTCACTTTGTTAGTTCTAGTAAATCTCATTTTATGTTAAAAAAATTAATTATTTTTTAAAAAAAAACCAAAATTTAATAGTTTATCACACTAAGTGACTTGAATTCACAACCACATGCATATAAAAAATTAATAAATACATTAGGTTGGTACAAGGACCACCCACCTCACCCATGAAGCAATTTAATTTTAATTCCAAAGCTGGTAGCTCTATCAAGTCTCATCAAGGTCCATCCATGTTTACCCAACTATTATGATCCCTTAACTCACACATAACATCAACAATTAATCAATTAAAACCACTAAAATTAATTTCAAAAAATAATTTAAAATTATAATAATTTATATTTACTCATCAAGAATCTAATACTTGTAATTTCCTCGAGAAAAGGAGCGTGTTCCACCCTCGACACACCCCCAAACCAAAAAAAAAGCTAAATCTTCATTCTATTCCACCAATAAATTACAATTTTTAATTTAAATCAAGGAAACATTCGCAATAAATTCACCACTATGATATAACTTGATGAATATTTTAGAAACCAGGTCCAAATGGCATCTTCGGGTGACCTTATCACAAGTAGAATGGAATCCCCATCTCACTTGGATGATTCCAACATGTTCTGATGGAATTAGAACCAAACCCCAAGCCAAGATGAAGTAAAATTAGACAAAATGGTGTAAGTAGATACATAAAGGTTGATGGAATCAAAAATTTACCTTGAGTTAATTTAAACATCCCACAAAAGAAACCCCTAATCAAGGGGGATGGGAGAAAGGGGGAGAGTAATCCCTAGTATTTGCATTTATATAAGAGGAAAATAGGGTACCCTCCCCCCAAAATTGAGTGGGAAAAATATCATTCTGAATAATTTAAACATAAAAAATTCAATGTTTCTAGGTCATCAGTTTTCCAATGGTTTTGGAATGTAAAGGGATTTATATTTCCATCTATCAGCTAATCGGTGGAATTTTGCATCCTGGGCATCAAAAGCCACATTGGCCTCTCCCAAGGCTCTCCCTAGACCCTAGTATGCCTCCCAAGCTCTATTATCCTACCAAAATTACTATTTTAAGGTTTTAAAAACTTTATAATTAAATTCTGAAACACTATTCAAAATCTGACATTTCCAACAATTCAAAACTTAAATTTCTCTTCAACTTCCAGGACCAATCCCTATATATGGGGTATTATAGTTCGAATGATTTTTGAACAGTAAAGAAAATTATTATAAGATAATTAAATTAAAAATAAAACGTGAAAAGTTATTTTTTTCTTTGAAATTATTATATTAGTATGAAGTTCAATATGAAACACTATTAGTTTAATCTAGGATATTTTGGTTGGGTTCTCTAATATTCCTTAACCTAATTCCATAACATAATAAATCCTTTATAAATGCTTATAAATATAATTTTATTTAACAAATCATATCCCATGGTATTATCCCTCTATGTTTTTAGTCTTGGCCCACTCATCACTCACAATAGTAAGGATTTTTTTCAATGATCAACCAGACTTTTTTGGGGTGATTACCCCTAGGTCTATATGTGCCAAAATAGCATCCACTTTCAAGTATCCACAAAGGGGTGTATTTTTTAGGAAAACACCCAAAATCTAATTTACCAAATCTTCATGATGTTATCCAATACTTAGAATTATCCCTTATAACTATCCCTATGATTTTCACTAAAGTTCCCTTACCCTAATCCCTAAAATATTCAACATTACCACAACTAACCTAAAGGGTTATCTATATCATTGAATTTATAATCAACCTTAACTTATCACTCATTAATAACATTTACATATTTAATAGATAATATCCTAATCTAAAAAGTTATCTAAAACCTCTTTGGATATCAAATGTGATGTTTTGGACCTAGGGTCCCTGAATCTGGGGTGAATAAAAACATTCTTTACATACCAGCACTGAAATGAACCAAATTCACCCAATTTTAACCATCAATAATTAAAATATGACTAAAAAATATGTATTCACATACATCTAAATAAATTTTATGTTTATATTTTTATAAATTATGAAAATAAATTCTAAAAAATATTATTTCTTTCTCATCATACATATATTTTTTCAATTATATAAGGGACTACTTAATCCATAATAAGTATTCAACTTTGACAGAGAAAATTTATGTGCATATTTTCCATCAAATATTGAGGTTTTTTTAATTTTTTTCAATGATAAAACCCATGTATTTCAATGTTTTATTAAAATAGTGAGTAATTTGAATTTTAGAATGATTATGAGCAAAATTAATAAAAGTGCATAATTTTAGATTTTTAACAAATTGTTACCACAAGGGTATTTTTGTCATTTAGTAAAACATATATTTCCAAAATTAGTGCTTCTTTTTTTAAAATCCTGATTTTATTTCCTTCAACTTTCTCTTTAGGACCTATAGTTGATTCAAAAATCAATTTGTCCGAAAAATCATTTAAGTTGGAAAAAATTTCGGGCGGATAGTGTGGATCCCACCACCGTAACGGAACCACATCTCGGACTACACACCTTAAACTGAGGTGATTATAACTGAGATAGCACAAGGACACATAAGACCGGATCTAAAACAAATTTGGGGGAGTTTTGAAGTCATTAATGTTTCTATTGGATGTTATATTTTTGAAGGAAGATTCTTAGAACCTGCATCTCGTAAAAGAAACTTCCAATGAAAAATTAATAACTCCTTCATCCGATGTTAAAATGATATGAAATTTGGGGGGTGAACTGAAAAAACATATATGAACATCTTTTATGGAGTAGTCCATGCATGAACCTACCATTTAGGGGTCCAAAAACGTACAAACTTTCAGAGGACAGAATTCTGCCTATAAAAGGAGGCCCTCACCTCCTCCCCAAATCATCAGCTCAACACCCACATCCAAGGATGGATCCCAGCGAGGCACAGGCTGCTACTGCTCCTTTATTCCCCCCTCATTTATTCTTTTTATATTATTTTAATTTTAGTTTTGTATTAGTTTTCAATTGTAATTTAAATTTTATTTTTATTAATCCATGCCTTTGTGTTTCTCCATCCACTTTTCTTTATTTCTTTCCCTCCTCTCTCTCTCCTCTTCCACCCACTCCACCAAGTAGTCTATTACTATCAGAAATGAGAGAATGACCTTGAGACTTGGCCCGGGGGGATGTGAAAGTGATCATGAATTTTATTTAATGTTTAATTTTATGTTTGTAGATAAAATTGAGTTGCATGCACGGGTAAGGAGAATGTCCCTGATGTTGTGACTACCTCCAATGACTAGCAACTCAACCAATATCTATTCTTTTATTTAATTATTTTTTCCTCTATCCATTGGTTATTTCTTCACATTTTGGAGTTGATCTAATCAATGTATTAAACGTATTTGATTGAACCAGTTCCTAGAAGATGACACATTCTAGACAAAGGTGTGTCATCAACTTGGATTAAATGAGGAGGTGGAATTGAGAGTGCTCAAACATTCAATGATATTCCACAATTTCGAAATAATTAATAATAGTTAAAACATGAGATTTCATGTTTGTATTATCAAAATGAAATAAAACATATAAATTAGGATAATTATTGAACATTAAACCAACCCCCAAAACCAAGTTCTTTCTTATTAACTCATTTTGTTTAGATTTTCATGATAGTTTAAATTATCATTTTACATGTCATTATTTAAAATAATCAAAAACCAAAAAAATATTTTCATCACTTTTATTTAATAAAAAAACACAAAAAGATGTAGAATAAGTGAATTAGATAAAGAAAGTGAACTACATAGATAAGGCTCCTCAAGATAGAAGACCCTACTAAGCCATTGTGCTGCACTGGGAAAAATTATTATTGCTTTTGTCCACACCCTGTGATAGGCATGATTCAAAACTAGCGCCATTTCTGGGGATCCAATAATTAGTTCATTTATTTTTTCTATTTTTACATCTTATTTAGATTTAATTTATTTAAAAAAACTAAAAAAAATACTTCCATGATTTATTCAAATTCAGATTATTATGCATGGATAAATTACTCACAAGTGTAGCAATAACAAGAAGAATATGGAGATTTTAGAAGAGCTTAGGTGAAACAACATATAGAAAGCATTGAACAACTGATAAGAAAAGCTGAAAGAGAATTTGACTATGTTCTTGAATTAATGGAGCAACCCAACCCTGAGCAGGATCGAGAACCTAAGGTGGAAATGGAGGAAGACTTGCCTACTTAGCCACGAGTGGGGGATCAACAAGGATTGTATGAATTTTTTATTAAATGTGAGGAACTACCTAATCTCCCCATATCATACAAAAAATAATATCCAGCACCACTGAAGGAAGAAACCACCCAGGTGGTGGAATTTGAAGTCAATATGGAGGAGCCCAACTACCTGCCTCTATCCTCAGATAGTTTACTCAAAGAGGTACTTACCACTGAGGCATAGATTGAAGCCAAAATGACTATTGTTTTGATTTTACAGATTCATATAATATTTTCTATGACTTGGAGGAATAAGATAAAGCTATATGTGCACTTGCTGAGGAACATATGGAGCTCCCTGGACATGATGAATATTTATTGAAGGAATCTTGTGAAGAGATGATTGTGGATTTCCCTTAAAAGTCAATGGAAAAAGCTTCTTACTTTGATAGGGAATAATTTTATCTTGATGCTTCATTTTTTTTTAATTTTATTCAAATAGAATTACACTATGACTTTCCCATTGACTATTATTTTGATGCAGCATACCTTGAGAAACCACTGGACAAAGAAGAAGAGGTTGCACAAGTAGAAACCAAGAAAGAGGATGATTCATACTTAATCCTACCCCCACCATGAAAGCTATACATAATTGTGAAGGGGGGGATCTGGTGTACTCTACTCATGGATCATTCCTCACCAAGAAGGATGAATCAAAATCTATGAAAATCCACATGTGGGGGTTCAAATCAAAGAAGCTTCATCCTCCATAAAGCTTTGGATAACAGCTGGTACTGCCCTCTAGAGGTAGTAAAAATTCAGGGCCCACTTGGGGGATCATACCAAGATTTATCTTTACTTTCTTTTTAAGAATTTATATGTCAAATTATTTTCATAGAAGTATTGTAGCATTCATCCCACTCGCTCTATATCTTTTGAGCTTAACTAACAAGATCCTTATGCTTAGTTGAGTTTTTTTCTTTTATAGGTTCATAATGGTAAAAGGAACCCCGAAAATTAAAGGGGAATGACTAAGTTTCATGAAAAAAAGGAGTTCAATTTTATTGTTTTATATTTTAAGCTCTCTATAATTTTTTCCAGAACATGTTTTGAGCTTTAAAGATAAAATTCCATGCCCATACTTGAATTCATTTTTTAATCGACTTATCTAGGAGACAAGAGTTTCTTAAGAATCCTATGAAGCCAAGTTTGATATTTCAATGTTGATATGATTAAATTATTTAAATGAAGAATTGAATTTTTAAAATGAAGCATGGATATTGAAATAATGACTCATGATTTGAAGTAATTAATTGATTCATGTAAATGAAATTTCTCTACCATCTTTCATGCTTTAAATTTTTGAAGTTCATGTGAATTGATTTGTCATTATTAGCCTTTCCATGAGTGATTGTTCAATGTTATATTTCCCATTCTCGAGAAGATTTATAGACCAATTACTTCCTATTTATTCTTGAGCATATTTATTTAGTGATCTTGGGACATGTAACCGACCAGAACTTGTATTGAAACTTGTCAAAGTTGTGACTATGCAAATACACATTTAAAATGATTAATTCATCCTTTGAAAAGATACTTTTTCTTAAAATACCACCTTTACATCAATTTTTAGTTTATCCCATATAGACCATTAATGACCTTTATAGGTATGAGCCATGTTTCAATCCATTTTTATCCATTCCTACCCTACTCTTGGTATTTTCATGATATTTAAAAGTTGAAGTGTGGGGGTAAAGGGAATCCTGGTGGTTGGGATTCTATACATTGTAAGGAAGAAGCATGGGGGTATTATTGTGGGAATTGTAAAATTTTGTGTAATTATTCATTATACTCTATTATTTTCCCATCTTGAATAAAAAAATAAAAAATGAAAAAAATATCTAAAAAAGAGAAAAATGTGTTGTGATTTGAGAGAACCAAAAATCAACATTTTCCAGACCAATGATCATCTGAATGTATGTGGTTAGGTGATGAATGTGAGGTTTTATCTAATCATAACTTTCAAAAAATGAAAAAAAGTATAAAAGTAAAAAAATATTCAATAGGGTGCACAAATCATTTATTATTCTTACTTGATCATAACCTTTACTTTGAGTTTTTGGGAAGTAGAAGTTGCTACTTTGAAGGGGAGAATTTCATTACACTTTTTGATATCATGAATCGTACTTAAGAGATAAATTTCCTCCTTAAGCCTTAATTTTTAAAGCATGGAATCCTACCAACCTTAAGCCTCATAGTCATTTGAACCTTTATTGCAAGTCTTCATGATGTTATGTGTCTTTTGTCTTTACAAAGTAGAGAAAGTAGTTCATTTACAAGCCTATGGATAAGGAGCATGTTCTCATGATATAATCATAACTCTACCTGAATTGTATCATGAGTGATGAGAGAAAATAATCAAAAAGTGAGGTAAATCATGAATTGGCATGTTTAATAATAATTAATCGAGGAGCTTGAATGAATAATAAGAGAAGTTCCATCAATTTTCAAAGGAGAAAAGTAAAATATGTGAATTATTTGTTTCTTTGAAAAATGGGAAATTAAATTGATATTTTATTCAAATTTCTGAAAGTTTGATTTCACATATAATTTTTTTTGATTTTGTTGCATTAGAATTTGAATATTGGAAACATTGGGGTCTTCTGATTTCCATGTTGAGATTTTATGCTTGAGGACATGCATGGATTAAGTGTGGGGGTATTTGACAGAGCAAATTTTTGTGCATATTTTTTACCAAATAATGAGGATTTTTTTATTTTTTTCAATGATAAAAACCATTTATTTAAATGTTTTATTAAGATGATGGTAGTTTTAATTTTATAATTATTATGAGCAAAATTGAGAAAAATGCATAATTTTGGATTTTTGACATATTTTTACCACCATGGTATTTTTGTCATTTCGTAAAAAATATAATTCCAAAATTCGTGTTTTTTTAGAATAAGGATTTTATTTCATTCAACTTTATCTTTAGGACATAGAGTAGATTCAAAGATCTATTAGTCCAAAAAATTCATTAAAGTTGAAAACTTTTCCGGGAGGACAACATGGATCACACCACGATAACGGAACCACATCTCAGCCTACACACCTTTAATTGAGGTGATTGCACTTGGGATTCCATGAGGACACGTAGGGGTGACTCTAAAACAAATTTGGGTAGTTTTGAAGTCAATAATGTTTCCATTGGATGTTATATTTTTGAAAGAAGCTTCATGGAACCTGCATCAAGAAAAAGAAACCTCTAATAAAAGATTCATAACTAATTAATCCAGTATCCAAATGAGATGAAATTTTTAGGTTGAACGTACAACACATTTATAAACATCTTTTATGAAGGTTTTCGTGCATCAATTAACCATTTAATGGGCTAAAAATGCGCAATATTTTGGAGGAAAAAATTCTTCCTATAAAAGGAGTTCCTTACCTCCTTCCCAAATCATCAGCTCGACACCCACAGCCAAGGAGGGATACCAACAGGGCACAGATCACTGCTGCTCATCTATTCCCCCCTCATTTATTCTTTTTATTTTATTTTAATTTTAGTTTTGCCTTAGTTTTCAATTGTACTTTAAATTTTAGTTTTATTAATCCATGCCTTTGGGTTTCTCCATGCACTTTTCTTCATTTCTTTCCCTCTCTCTCTCTCTCTCCTATTCCACCCATTCCACTAAGTAATATCTTACTCTCATAAATTAGAGGCTAACCCCAAGAATTAGCCCAAGGGTAGGTGAATGTGATCATGAATTTTATTTAATGTTTAATTTTTTGTTTGTAGATATAATTGAGTAGCATGCAGGGGTAAGGTGAATGTTCCTGATGTTGTGACTGCCTCTGATGACATGAAACTGAACCTCTCTCTATTCTTTTATTTAATCATTTTTACTCTATCCATTGGTTAGTTATTCACATGTTATATTATAGCTAATCAATGGATGAAAAAGCTTCGATTGAACTAGGTCCTGGAAGATGACACATTCTAGACAAAGGTGTGTCATCAACTTAGATTACAGGAGGAGGTGGAATTGAGAGTGCTCAAACATTCAATGATATTCTACAATTTCTAAATAAAGAATAGTAGTTCAAACATGAGATTTAATGTTTGGATTATTAAACCAAAATAAAACATATAAAGGAGAATAATTATTAAACATTAAACTAACTCCCAAAACCAAGTTCTATCTTATTAACTCATTCTGTTTAGATTTACATGATATTTTAAATTATCATTTTACATGTCATTATTTAAAATAATCAAAAACCAAAACAATATTGTCATCAATTTTATTTAATAAACAAAACCACAAAAAGATGTAAAATATTTGAATTATATAAAGTAAGTGAATTGCATTGAGAAGGCTCTTCAAGAGAGATGACACTGGCCAGCCACTGTGATGCACTAGGAAAAATTATTATTGCTTTTGTCCATGCCCCGCAACAGGTATGCATCAAAACTAGCACCATTTCTGGGGATCCAATAATTAGTTCATTTATTTTTTATATTTTTACATATTAGTTATATTTCATTTATTTAAAAAAACTAAAAAAACACTTCCATGATGTATTCAAATTCAGATTATTATGCATGGATAAATTACTCACTGGTGCAGAAACAACAAGAAAAAGATGGATATTTTAGAAGAGATCTAGTGAAAGGACTTAGAGAAATAATTAAACAAATTATTAGAAAATATGAAAGATCATTTTACTATGTTCGTGCATTAGTGGAGCAACCCAACCCTAATAAGGATCAAGAAACTTAGGTGCCAAAGGAGGAAGACTTTCCTGCTGAGCCACAAGTAGGGGATCAACAAGGATTGGATGAATTTTTTATTAAATGTGAGAAACTACCTGATATCCCCAAATCATAAAAAGAAGAATAGGAAGCAACATTGAAGTAAAACCACCCAAGTGGCGGAATTTGAAGTCAAGATGGAGGAGCCCGACTACCTGCCTCCATCCTTTGAGAATTTACTCAAAGTGGCACATACCACTGAGGCAGAGATTGAAGCTAAACTGACTCAGGGAGTTGAACCATTATTTGACTCTATCACTTCTAATGTTATGGAATTTGAATTATAAATCACTCCCTATTGTTATGATTTTACAGATACTAACACTATTTGATATGCCTTGGAGGAATAAGATGAAGCTATATGCGCACCTAGTGAGGAACATATGGAGATCCCTGGACATGATGAATATTTATTGAAGGAATCTCATGAAGAGATGTTAGTGGATTTCCCTAAAAAGACCATAAAAAAGATTCTTTGATGGGGAATAATTTGATCTTGATACTTCATGTTTTAATTTTATTCAAATATAATTACACTTTGACTTTCCCATTAACTATTATTTTGATGCATCATACCTTGAAAAACCACTGGACAAAGAAGAAAAGGTTACACAAGTAGAAACCAAGAAAGAGGGTGATTCATACTTATCCAACCCCCACCACGAAAGCTATAAATCATTGTGATGGGGGAAGATCTGGTGTACTCTACCCATGGATCATTCCTCACCAAGAAGGATAAAGAAAAAGCTGGGAAAAATCCACATGTGGTGGTTCAAATAAAAGAACATTAATCCTCCATCAGACGTTGGATAACAGCAGGTACTTCCCTCTAGAGGTAGTAAAACTTTAGGTTCCACTTAGGGGATCATAACAAGATTTATCTTTACTATCTTTTTAGGAATTTAGTTGTCAATTTCTTTTCTTGGAAGTAGTGTAGCATGCAACCCACTCCCTTAATCTTTTTTGAGCTTAAATGACATGATCCTTATGCTTAATTGATTTTTTTTCTTTTATAGGTTCATAATGTTAGAAGGCAGCCTAGATAGTGAAGGGGAAAGACTAAGTTTCATGAAACAAAAGGAGTTCACTTTTAGTGTTTTATATTTTAAGCTCTCTACAATTTTTTCCACAACATGTTTTGAGATTTAGAGATAAAATTGCATGCCCACACTTAAATTCATATTTTACTAAACTTATCTATGAGACGTGAATCTCTTAGGAATCATGTGATGCCATGTTTTAGATTTAAATTTTGATATGATTAAATGATTGAAATGAAGGATTGAATTTTAAAAATGAAGCATGGATATTGAAATAATGACTCATGATTTGAAGGAATTGATTGATTCATGGAAATGAAATTTCTCTACCATATTTAATGCTTTGAATTTATGAAGTTCATGTGAATTGATTTGTTATTATTAGGCAGGCCATGAGTGATTTTTAAATGTTACATTTCCCACTCTTGAGAGTATTTATAGACCAAGTACTTCCTATTTATTCTTGAGTATATTTATTGAGTGATCTTGGGATATGTAACTAACCAGAACTTATATTGAAACTTTTCAAATCTACGACTGTGCAAAAACAAATTTAAAATGATTGAGGCATCCTTTGAAAAACTATTTTTCCTTTGAATACCACCTTTACATCAATCCTTTATTTAGCATATAGATACCATAAATTACCTTTATAGGGATGATCCATGTTTCAAGCCATTTTTATCCATTCCTACCTAACTCTTAGTGTTTTCATAGTATTTTAAAGTTGAAGTGTGTGGGTAAAGGGGATCATGGTGGATGGGATGTTATACATTGTAATAAAGAAGTGTGGGGGTATTATTGTGGGAATTGTAAAATGTTGTGGAATCATTCATTATACTATTTTGTTTTCCCCTATTGAATAAAAAAATTAAAAAAATGACAAAAAGATCTAAAAAAAGAGGAAAATGGGTTGTGATTTGGGAGAACCAAAAATCACCATTTTTCAGTCCGATGACCATCAGATCGTATGTGGTTAAGTGATGGATGTGAGGTTTTATCTAATGATAACTCTCAAAAAAATAAAAACATTATAAAAGTAAAAAAATATTTAAGAGGGTTCACAAATCATTTATTATGCTTACTTGATCATAACCTTTACTTTGAGTTTTTGGGAAGTGGAGGTTGCTACTTTGAAGGGGATAATTTCATTACACTTTTTGATATCATGAATTTTACTTAAGAGATAAAAATCCTCCTTGAGCCTTAATTTTTAAAGCATGAAATCCTACCAACCTTAAGCCTCATAGTCATTTGAACATTTATTGCAAATCCTCATGATTTTATGTGGATTTTGTCTTTACAAAGTGGAGAAAGTAGTTCATTAACAAGCCTATGGATAAGAATCATGTTATCATGATATGAGCATAACTCTACTTGAATTGTATCATGAGTGATGAGAGAAAATAATCAAAAAGTGTCTTAAATCATGACTTGTCATGTTTAATAATAATGAATCAAGGAGCATGAATGAATGAAAGGAGAAGATCCATTAATTTTTAAAGAGGAAAAGTAAAATATGTGAATTATTTGTTTCTTTAAAAAATAGGAAATTAAATTGATAATTTATTCATATTTTTTAAAGTTTGATTTTACATTGAAAATTATTTGATTTTATTCCCTTGGAATTTGAATATTGGTAACATTGGTTTCCTCTGATTTCCATGTTGAGATTTTATACTTGAGGACAAGCATGGTTTAAGTGTGGGGGTATTTGATAGAGAAAATTTATGTAGATATTTTTGATCAAATAATGTGTATTTTTATTTTTATTTTCAATTATAAACCCATTTATTTCAACTTTTTATTAAAATAATGGGTAATTTTAATTTTAGAATGATTACGAGAAAAATTTAGAAAAGTTCATAATTTTGGATTTTTGAAATATTTTTACCACAAGGGTATTTTTATCATTTTTTAAAAAATATAATTCCAAAATTTGTGATTATTTTTTTTATAATCTAGATTTTATTTCCATAAACTTTATCTTCAAAACATATATATGATTCTAAGATCTATTAGTCTAAAAAATCCATTGAAGTTGGAAACTTTTCCGGGTGGACAGTGTGGATACCACTATCGTAACTGAACCACATATCATCCTAAACACCTTAAATATATGTGATTCTACATGGGATAGCACTAGGAAACATAGGACCAGCTTGAAAACAAATTTGGGGGAGTTTTTAAGTCATTAATGTTTCCATTGGATATTATATATTTGAAGGAATCTTCTTATAACCTGCATCCATAAAAAGAAATCTCCAATGAAAAATTCATAACTCATTTATCCTGGAGATGAAATTTGGAAGGGGAACGGATAACACATTTATGAACATCTTTTATGAATGGGTCCACGTGTGAATTAACCATTTAATGGGATAAAATCTCGAAAACTTTCGGAGGACATAATTCTGTCTATAAAAGGAGGCCCTCGCCTCCTTCCCAATCATCAGCTCGACACCCACATCCAAGGAGGGATCCCACCGGGGCACGGGCTACTGCTTCTCCTATCTTCCCCCCTCATTTATTCTTTTTATTTTATTTTAATTTTATTTTGTCTTATTTTCCAATTGTAATTCAAATTTTAGTTTTATTAATCCATGCCTTTGTGTTTCTCCATCCATTTTTCTTCATTTCTTTCCCTCTCTCTCCATCTCTCCTTTTCCACCCATTCCAATAAGTAATCTCTTACTCTTGTAAATGAGAGTATGAACGTGAGACTTGGACTATGGGAAGGTGAAGTTGATCATGAATTTTCTTTAATGTTTAATTTTAAGTTTGAAGATAAAATTGAGTAGCATGCATGGGTAAGGTGAATTTCCTCGAGGTTGTGACTGCCTCCAATGACATGCAACACAACCTATCCCTATTATTTTATTTAATCATTTTTTACTCTCTATATTGGCTAGTTCTTCAAACATTGGAGTTTAGATAATCAATGGATGAAATGAATTTTATTGAACCGGGTCCTAGAAGATGACACATTCTAGACAAAGGTGTGTCATCAACTTGGATTAACGAAGGAGGTGGAATTGAGAGTGCTCAAACATTCAATGATATTCCAAAATTTATAAATAAAGAATAATAGTTCAAACATGAAATTTCATGTTTAGATTATCAGACTGAAATAAAACATATAAAGGATAATAATTATTGAACATTAAAACAACCCCCAAAACCAAGTTCTTTCTTATTAACTCATTCTGTTTAGATTTGAATGATAGTTTAAATTATCATTTTACATGTCATTATTTAAAATAATCAAGAACCAAAAAAATATTTTCATCACTTTTATTTAATAAAAAAAACTAAAAATATATATAGAATATGTGAATTAGATAAAGTAAGTGAACTACATTGAGAAGGCTCCTTAAGAGAGATGACCCTGGATATCCAATGTGCTGCACTTGGAAAAATTATTATTACTTTTGTCCATGCCCCTTGACAGGCGTGCATCAAACATCTCCCACAAAATTCTTATCACATTATACACTTCCACACATATCATATATAATAAATATTCTCATATCCTGGTGAAATGGGAAAATAATAAGGGTGATCTAAAATGATTAGTAAGGTAAAATGTTTATCAGAGACTATCTAGGAATAAACTTGACATGAATAATATGGAATGAAACAAATGATAAACAAATAATGTTCTCTAAATAATCATAAGAGATTAAAAAAACATAATTAAAAACATAAATAAACACATGGAAAATAAAAAATGAAATATTGGTTATAGAATACATAGTTTTGGACATATTTATCTTTTTTATCAAGGCCACATCCAAGATAGTATTCTTGTCATCAAGTTCAAAGCCAATGAATCATTCATCTCAACAAGTTCTCAACCAATACATCATTATTTCATTGGGTATGTACACACCAAATACTAAAATCATTTGTCTCATTATACCAAATGATTAATAATCAGGCTATATAATATTAATAACCAACTGTAACTTCTTTATGTCCAATGCATTTACGATGTGAGTGATGTAAATATTAATTAAATTTATAATCAACATTCCTTAGTAATCAATAAACATCCATATTAGGGTAAAAACATACATAATTTCAATAATTTACTTGTTAATAAATGAATACAATCCTTCTAGATAAAGAATGTGTATGTTTTAAAATGATAAAATCCTAAGTGTAATAAATGAAATATATAAGGATGTTGACATATATGGAAAACACCTTGAATGAGGAATTATTTGAATGGTACCACACAAAAAGGGATCAGGAATTGTATTTTTTATATCATAAGTTCAATCCCTTTAGATGATAAATTGGACAACATAAAATAAAGGTTATATCATGAAACATAAGTCCCAATAGGTTAAATAATTTATAATACTAAAATTAAAATTTAAGTGAAAACTTAATAGAGTTTTTAGAAAAATAAAATTAAAGTTATCATAAAGAAAATTTTATGGGTCACATTCAAGATTCATTTTTGAAAAGGTGAATTGAAATTTTTGAAAAAAAAATTTAAAAAATAATATCAAATAATGGACCCTTGAAAAATACATAAGTTTTCAAAGGAAATTTGTTTAATAAGATAAAACATTTTATCATGGCAGGGAGAATTTTTTTAAAAAAAATTAATGTAAATTTTTTGGAAACAAAAATTGTAAAGAGTAATAGAAAATACTTTTTAAAATAGGATAATTTAAATGAAGAGTTAATATTAAATAACACAAATGTTTCTACATATAAAGTATAACAATAGTGGGGAAGGAAAATACTGACAAGTAGGGGAAACCATCATTAAATAAATGGAAATTATTCTTATCAATGATATACATTTTGGTGAAGAGATTCATCAAGCTAAAATCATTGAATTAAAAAGTCATTATCCCCATAGAGGAATATAAAGTATCACATAATAACATCATAGGGTTGTAGAACCCATACATGGAAAATAAATTTTCATGATGAAACATTATAACTCCAATAAAGGAGATTTTAGTTATCAATGTCTCTTATGAGAAACATACTCCATGAAGCATAAATTTTTTGAAAATGGGTATATGTGGTAAAAATGTAAAAATGAGATAATAACACATAATATAATAAAAGGTAAAAATGTAATAAACTTATATGACATAATATCTATACATTGATCATAACTCAATGAATGAAAATTAAGCTATGAAAAAAAATTATGATTGGGGTAACACTTGTGCCAAAATCCATTTGAAGAAAAGAACATGATTTGTCTTATTATATCCCATGAATTATAATTTATTAAATTATATAACATTCATGTGATATTAAATCAATATAAAATTATACAAAGTAAACATGGTGCCTAAATGTAACATGTCTCAAATAGTCATAATTGATACTAAGAAAACATTTACCTTGTTTCCTCTCTTAGTCAAATAAAATCTAAACTCATATAAAAAAATATATTAATATTATATTTTATAACCTTATTCATATATATAACCTCTTATAAAATACATTTATAATTATTATATACATGTATATTAGGTAGTTATTATTTATTTTCAATACCATATCCAAATTTTCATCATTCAAAAATAATACGAGGTATTATAATTTAAATTTTATAATTATTAATACATTTATAATTTCATTTCACAAGTATTTTAGTTATTATGTGTGATGATGAATTCAGTGACGATCCTTTTTGGTAATTTATAATGAATGAATAGTGTTATATTAATTAATGAGTTAAATGATTATATTACATTTTCATAACAAAAAAATATTATTTACTAATTAATATTCAATTTTTTTTAAAACCCATCCATGATATAAATTTATTACATTTTTCATATAGGTACTCCAACCGACTGGAGAAGAATATGCTACAATCTATGTGTGAGTATGGCTATAGAAAAGATTATTTTGTTGTGATATCACTAATAAAAAGTACAATTAAATTATTTATATGTTATTAAGTTGATTAATCAGAATTTAGAATATTTATGGAAATAAGTTAAAAAAAATTAGTTGTCACTTATAAATAATTTTTTTTCCTCTTGGTATGTTCATTTCATGCGGTTAGTTTTACAATTATCACTTATTGCTAATATAACTTATAGAATAACTAAATTATATTTCCATAATATAAATCATTTCATAAATAAAATATCTATTCACTAAACTTATTTCTAAGATCATCCTTGAAATGTGGTAAAAAAAGAATAATGTTGTTCATGGAGGCAGTAGTTTGCACACACGCACAAGAAACATTTTCCTTTTTTAGTTAAATGGGAGGGGAATAGATAATGGTTATACCATAATTATAAAAAAAAATAATTTATAATTATTTAATTATATATATATGGTTAAAACATTTTTTTATGAGGGTGTATTATAATGATAAATAAAATAAGTTAAAGGGTGATTAATGAACATATTGAGAATTTAGATATTCACTTTAAGTTTACTTTATAAATGAAGGACTTGATGACCTTTTTTGAGGATAGGGGATTCAAAACGTGTAATAGTTCTCCATAATAAGTAAATTTTATATATTTTCATCATAATTTTGAACTATTGGCGTGGCCTAAGGTGGTTGGAAGTGAGCTCCTATTATAGTTGAAAAAAGAGAGATAGATCTTTGGAAAATAATTTTAAGGGGTAAGAATAGAATTACAAGAGAGTTCTGACTTAAGTGGGGATGTGTTGGTGAGAAATGTAGGTATAAATTTCCAAACCTACATAAAGGTATTCTTGATGGTATAATTGTCAAATTTATTTAGTAAAATATGATCCACATTAGATTTCCCATTTTAACACATATTAGTCATGATTAAAAGATAGTTATGGTATTTATTTTATTTCTAAAAAAATGTGACACTTTATACAAAATTTTTCTACTCTAAATATGAATTTTTACTACACTTTATCTAATTAAACTACTAAATATGTAAAAATTATATTTAAAATTAAATCGTATAATTTTTTGGAAACAATTTTATTTATAAAAAATGGTGTTAATCATTAAGTGTGCATAATATTATTTAACATTTATTGATAGTTAAATGATTTTTAGTTTATTTTTATATATTATTAAACATAATATTAGAGTATTTATTTTAAAATTTATAAATTTAATTTAAAGTCATAATATTTATAAAAGTATCATTCCTTGAAAAATAATTGTTTTCCATGATAACAAATATTTACCTTGGTAACTTAATTTTATGACTAAAAATTACATTTCTGCCATTATATAATTTGATAATTTTGATTAAAAATATGAAAATCATATTATCTAATTAAATTTATAAAAGTGGTAAAAATTATTTTTATATAAAAACATAAAAATTTATGAAATTTTTTTTATAGTAAGATAAATTTTTTAAAATATTAACTATTATTATTTATATTTATTTTAAATTTATAATCAAATTGGTATAATTAGTTATTTAGATACATGAATTGAAATTTAATCAATGGTTTAGTATTAATAATGAACTTTATTTTTATGTCTATGTATATTTCATAATTTAGTAACCACAATTTTTTCCCTCTAATTATACAGATATATTTTAATAGTTATATAATATCTCGTGGTTTTTTGTGGTTCAGTGTTATGTGAGAAGAAAGATATCAAAAATATTAAGTTTTAAAGAAAAATATATATAATTTAAAATATCAGGGTATTACATAAGGGATCAACTTGATCAAGGGTATTTTTTACCTCATTGGTATCTTCCATTTTTCTACTGATGAATAGAATTATAACCTTATGATCTATAATTCAAATGACTATCACATACTATTCTGGATCTACTAGGGTCATAACTATGTTGGAAAATTAATATGCATGGTTATTCAATGAACATGGAATGTGATAAATAATTTTATTTATTACTAACTATAAATAACTCTTAATAATAAATCCTTCTATTTTTATTTGTAGGACCAATTTTAAGCCTTCAATGAGGGCCTCATATTCTGTTGTGTTATTGGTGAGGCACCCTAGACCCATAATCCTTGATCTGGTGATAAAAACACTTTCATTAAAAATAATATTTTATAAAAAGTGATATAAGTATTAATTTAATTTATATTATCTCTATAAGTTTCACATTACATATTTTAAAAATATTATAATCCTAGTAATTGAAATTTTGGTGTCTTTCAAGATGAGCTACATAAGTAAATTATTTTATTATACTTGTGAACATTTCACAATAATCAAACCACACTAGACTACCTTCTAGAATCTTTATTGGCTGGAATCATATTTATATCCTAGGTAATTGAAATATAATAATGGATTGAGCTCAAACACTTTTTAAGGTAAAACATGTAAAAATTTCATCTAAGGTAAGATCATAGCTTATGACAAAGCATGACCAAGGGAGAAATATCTTATTAAAAATAAAATGGAATAATAAGAGTTGAATAGAAGTCTTAATAAAAGGATATTTAATCTCAAATGAATAAAATTATACTATGTTAAAATAATGAGAGGCACTAAACATAACCAAAAGGGAAAAATCATAGTCATATAAAAATATAGAATGTCATTGAAATAATGCATAATAAAGAATTATGACATAATAATAAGCATATAAAATACTATCAACCAAGCTACTTGCATCACATTCACACAAAAACTTGTGAACAAAGCCACCTACATCACATTCACACAAAAAACTTATAAACAAATCAACCAACATCATGTTCACACAATAAACTTGTTAACAGATCTACCAATATCATTTCCAAAAAACAATATTATCAGTAAATCTACTCAAATCATTTTTACACAACTAACTTGTAAAAAATCATCCCAACATCATGTTCACCTAAAAAACTTATAAACAAACCTTCCTACATCCCATTCAAAGAAAAAAATTATTAACAAATCTACCAGCATCATGTTCACACAACATACTTGTTAAAAAACCTTCCCACATCACCTTCACATAACAAACATTAGAATAAAGATACCTGAATCATATTCACATAGCATTTCATAATCTCATGTGATATGAAATATTAAAAAAATTATTATAGATATATATAGGACCTCACTCCTAAATAATAATCTTATATATATTTATGTTCCAGGAGAATATAGAAATATTCATATTTAAAATATCTATTAATTTACCCATGGTAAAGAGATGGTTTTTATGAAAAAACCCCTTAGAAAATTTCATAAGATAACATAATAAAAAACATGGATAGTGATATAAGAACATATCCCAAGTGTAAAATAATGATAATTAAATTTTTTTTACATAGATGAAAAATTCAATTACAAGATCATTGTGTAAATCAATTTGAAAATTTAAAGTAAATACCCCTTTTTTAAATTATTACAAATTATTTTTATTTATAAAAACCATTTATAAACATAGAAAGGATTATTTATTTGGAAAATGTTTTTTAATGAAAATGAATGTGTTCAAATGGAAGAACCATAAAAATATATTTTATAAAAAAATTTAACATTACCATAAAATGATGAAGTTTTAGTCTACATAAAAAAATTTATTTTCAAAAGTGTGATGTGAGGACTTTTGAAAACATTTACCTTTATTTAAAAAAATAAACTTCAATAATGGATCCTTAAAAAATAAAAAAAAATATTACCTCAAGGAAATGTGGAATGGAAGATAAAACAAATTATTATGAAAATAAATCCCATTTTAATATTTCAAAATACCTTTTTTGAATCTCACAATGTAAAAAGGGACAATAAAAATTATTTTTAAAAGTTTTAAGTGAAAATATAAAGTAAAAATTAGATAAAAAAATTGGTCCCCAAATATAAATGATAACATCGGGTGGAAGAGAAAATATAGACATTGAAGAAAAATAAATTATTTTAAGAGAATAGGAATTATTTTTATCATCATGAACTTTTTTAAATAAATAAATCCATAAATGGTGTAGATACCCGAAGCTTTACGTACATAGACATTACATTACTTTTTCGGAATACTTAGTACATAACAAAAACACACACAAAAGGATCGTAATAGTTTAGTGTCTTTGGAAACTCGGAATATAATCTTCTCATCCTGGTGAAATATCTTCAACATATCCCATAAAGATCTTCTTTTTTTTATACCTAAAACCATTCTTTATATCCTAGGGAAAAGAAAACATAAAAGGGTGAGATCAAACGCTCAGTAAGGGTAAACAAAAGTAATATAAATCACATCAAGCACATAACTTTTGGAAATCTTAACCTGCAAAAGAGATCATAATTTCATAACATGGGATAAATCATGGCAGTGAAATGTAATCACAATAATCAAAACTTAAAACATGAAGCTTTGTGGCAAACACACATAATCATAGAGAATCATTTCTTTTTAGTCAAGACTCATTGCCAAGACTATCTTAGTGGACAAAGTCCCTTTCTGAACCGAGTCACCCTCGTTTCAGTCCTGTTTCACTAAACCGGTATAACCTACCATTCCAGCCATGTCTATCTCATGAGATATAAAATCTTTACCCAATGCATTAGAGGGAGATATAGGTCCCACCCATCTTATAATGAATCCTTTCTTATGTGTGCCACATAATCATAAATCATACATCATTTCATAACCCATGTAATAAAAATGGGAATCTTAAACATCGTGACATCATAAAACATTTCATATAAGATAAAGGAATTCATAAAAATAATTCCATCACAACATAATAAAATCAATTTAATAATAGGGATAAAAACAGAACCCTTTATTATCGTAGATGGAAAATAATTTTGATAAAACACTTGAACTCCATTCTTGAGGAAAATATCCTTTCTTCATCAAAAACACTTTTCCTTTCTTAACATGTCATACAATTTTAAACTAAAAGAAGTTGATTAAAAATAAACATGAAAACTTGTAAAGGAAGCTTCTTGGAAATAATGTTTTAAAAATCCATTCATGCCGTATAAGTTAAAAAATCATTCTTCGTACTTTTGTCGGAAAAGTCAAAAAAAGTACCTCGTACAAAAAACGACAAAATACTCCTTTCATATCTTTTACTAAAAACTCACCGAAGGGTAAAAATGGATTTAAACAATTGTAGGTAGATGGAAATAATATTACATATTGATGAAACATGGATGTATATGATAAAATACACCCCAGTAAATACTTATGAATAAACAATCTCGGATAAAAATGAGATTGTGATATTTCCCTTACCTTAGGTCCGATTTGCTTCGTAAGTGTCTGAACCTCCTCTTTTTGACGCTCCTTTTCTTAGCCTCCACTTAAAGAACTAAGGATGGTCTTTGAAGAAGACCAGGACCTCTAGGATGATACTAGGGAAGTGGAGAAGGGATTTTGGCAGGGGTTTGCCGAGCTTGAAGGCTCAAAGTTGTGTGAGGAAGAGAGGGAGGAGGTGCCTTTTTATAAGGGAGGAGAGGGGCACCTTAGGAATATCTTAAAATATTATTTTATATTAAAGTCAAAATCGGTTTATAATGGTTCCAAAGGGTATTATTTCGAAGCTAAAGTTGGGATGGGTTGAACTCCTATCAACCAATAGGATTTAGCCAAGTTAATGTTATTATTTTAACCTTATCAATTAGATTTAACTTTAAGTTAAATAATTTAACTTTTACCGTGTCTTTTTGTTTTCTTACACTATATGGTTAATACACTTACTATAACATTCCAAACGAACCCAAAATTGTTTATTATTAATATATATATCCTTATCTAAATAATTTGGCCGAACCTTATATTTTTAGGAATAAAATAACAATTAATAATATAATATTTGATTTAAAAACTATTTTGTGTCAATTTTGACACTATTTGATATATGATTTTTGTGAAAGTCATAACAGAATTATATGTTCAAAAAAAGTTGATTAAATCAACACTAATATATCATAGTAACCTAGAAAATTAGTGGAATTCATAAAAAGTCTTAAATTACATTTATTTTGGTATTTATAATATCAAGTATGTCAATATTTCATTAATAAGATAATTACTGCATCATCTTTGTGTCATAAATAAATTAAATTATTTGATGTCTAAAAATTACAAATAAAATACCATTATGTAGGAAATATTTTTATCTTTCTAATGAATATTTACAATCGAATTTATCTTATGTATAACCCTATATTAAAAATGTTTTAGAAAATAAACTTTGATTTTAACTCTTTTAACTCTTCTTTGAATTAAATAATAATAAATGTCCTAATCTAATCCAAGTGGGCCTAAATGATAATATTTTACACTTAAGGTTGTTTTTGGTCGAGATACACTTGTCCAATAGGATTAGGACATGTGTTAGGGTAATATTAATATCATTTTTACCCTTAATTACCCTATTTACTTTTAACCGTGGTAAATAAAAGTAAAAAGTTACTATTCACCAAAAATTATTTTCATCTCATTGAACCACATTTTACTTACTGAAATCAACCATGTCTCTTGGATTTTTTGAAATTCCATTCACAGAAGTGGTAAAATTAAGTTTTATGAAAAATTCAGTTTTTTAACTACCACATAGTAGTTTCACTATTCATCAAAAATTGATGTTTTTCAGAACAATGCCAAAATTTCATCCTAAGCTATATTTCATATTCCAAATTCAAAAATGAAGTCTATTTTACCAAATTCATAACATAGAAGTTGCATTAATTAATTTTATAATTAAATCCCGTTGTTAAAACAAATAGCGTGTTTTTAAGAAACAATATCTATGAAAAGATTGACACTTGTTTATGTCTGGTTTAAATGTGAAATTACATCCAATGACCAACATTGTATTAAATTGTAAAAATATATTCTAAATATACTTTAAAACCACTCAAATTAATAATTTATCACTATTAATTATTTCGATTAAAAAGTTGTTTTTAATTAAAATTTAGTAATTTTCACTATTCATCAAAATATGAAAGTTATCCGGAAAGTACCAAAATTTCACCTTAGGCTAAATTCGATACTCTGAATCCATAAATGAAGTCCATTTTGAAAAATAAAATTTACAAAATTTCAAAAAGTGGTTATTACTATTCATAACGGCTAGTTTTAATAATATCTTAATATAATATCGTTGTTTAGCGAAACTTGGTGTTGCGTACAACACACGCTATCGTGGAAGGTCACGATTGCGTGTAATTCAAGCCAGGTCAGAGATGTGTGTTGTGAAAGCTCCTTTTGGTGTAGCATATAACACAATACATTAATGAAATTAAAAATAATATTTATCATAAAATCTCGGGGTGTTACATTCTACCCCCCTTAAAATGAATTTCGCCCTCGAAATTCGTCGGGGTTATAAATGGTTTACTATTCGAAAGTTTCTTTAATCGAAACCCACATCGTAAAAAGGAATACCAAAACCAATCTTTAAAAACTAAAGTATGAAACGTAACGGTTACCCAAATAAACTAATCACTGGGTTTCCACATAGGTGAAAATATGGATATGGAAGAGAAATCTAACCATCATGTTCTGATGGAGAGTGGTAGAGAACATGGCTATGGAAAAGCTAGCAATCAAAAATCCATAAATTTGTGACGATCTAAGGTACCATCTGATTAATCAGATATAAGAGCACTAGGACAACATTTTTGGTTTTCAAGATCATTTCCCTAAAGTTGATGAAATTGGAATTAGAAGAAATACTTTCGTGATTTTGGTATAGTCTCACTGTTTGTCGTTCTTTGGACAATTTCTACTTCATCTCTTAAAGAAATGAAGTTGAATTTGTCATTCGTGATGTGTTAGCAGATCATGTGATAGAATGATGGGTCATTCCATCTGTCTCAAATGGTTAGAAAAGTTATCAAAAAATACATAAGTCCATCTATAGTGAGATTAATGATATATGGTTCCTAAAATGAACTTATACTTCATATATCATACTGCTTAATATAATAAAACTAGTTTATACTAAACAGGGACTTCCTGTAGGCCAGTGGTAGGCGATAAAGGTCAGTCGCACTTCGGTTGTGGGTTCGATTCCCACATCCTTGTCCGACGCGATGGGCTGTCGCCCATCCTGCAGTTTTTCCTTTTTCAAAAGCTATATTACTATAACATCCCATCGAAAAAAACTTCTATCCTTAAACAATACTAACTTATGTCCAACATAATCCATTCCAATCTTTAAGCTTATCCATAATACTGCAGTCCACTCTCATAACATAGTGAAAACGATTACCAGAGATTTAACACCATCGTCGATCCCCATATATCATAAGATATGTTTTGTTGGTCACATTCCAAACATTCAAAGTCCTTAATCATGTATTCTCTTGAATACCTTAGTGAAAACATGAATGCAGTTAAAAGTTAACACTTTCCACATACCAAAATCCTCAAAATTCTATATACTCAAACCATGATATCACTTAGTCCTTATATCAATCATGAGCTCATGAATACAATCAAACATCTCATTATCGTCTTATCCCTTCATTATGCACATATCATCTACATTCCAAAAATATCTGAATAACCTTTCATGGATACTGATACCATTAATCATACACTTTCAAAACTCAAGGAAAGACAACAGTGTAACAATCCTTAGATGTCTCTTTATTCCATAGTACCATGAGATCACTTATACAACATTACACATGATAAACATATCATCATTCCACTACATTATTAAACCATTGACCGAGCTTCAATAATTCTTTCATCTCACATATCATTTGTAGTCTCTTCATTATCATCAACATAAATACTACCCATAAGACCATACTGATTCTCTTCATGAGACTTTCCCTTAGGGCATTGGTTTGCATAATGCCCGTACATTCCACATTTAAAACATTTAACCATTGTTGATGTCGTAGCAATACCATTATCCTCATCCCTGGTGTTAACTGAACCTTTTCCTTTGCACTTACTGGCTTTGTGTACTTCTTTTTCACACCCAAAGCATCTTCCAGCTCCTTTGAAACATTCTCCTTGATGCCTCTTCCCACATGATTTACATAGGGGAAATTGAAATTTCTTTCCTCTATGATCATCATGAAACTCCATCTTTCTCTTATTAGCCGAGTCAGGAAACTTACCAAATTTTACTTTATTGATCATATTATGAGATTTCTGATTCTGCATAATAATGATGTTTGGACTTCCAAATCCCATTTCATTTGGTTTCTCATGAAGAATATCATTCCACTGTCCATCATATCCTCCATTATCGTGAATCATCTTGTTTCCATCCATTTTCTAAAACCCAAAAATAATAGTGTGAGAGGCAAAAATCATGCTAGGGAAAACAACATAATAAAAGAGGGAGTAACCTTAATATATAACATCTTAGGTTAAATTCTAATATCTTTAGCGCAATTCTAGGACTATAACCTATACGTATACTTAACCTTAGAGACATCCCTAGACATACCTTAGAAATATCTCTAGGGATCTCACTAACGTTTTCGCGTCCTAGTTTCCAAAGGTTGACTAAACCTTTCCTCGGATACCAACTGTAGAGACCCAAAGATTTACATACATAGACATTACATTACTTTTTCAGAATACTTAGTACATAACAAAAACACACACACAAGGATTGTAATAGTTTAGTTTCTTTGGAAACTTGGAATATAATCTTCTAATCCTGGTGAAATATCTTCAACATATCCCATAAAGATCTTCTTTTTTTTATACCTAAAATCATTATTTATATCCTGGGGAAAAGAAAACATAAAAGGGTGAGCTCAAACGCTCAGTAAGGGTAAACAAAAGTAATATAAATCACATCAAGCACATAACTTTTGGAAATCTTAACCTGCAAAAGAGATCATAATTTCATAACATGGGATAAATCATGGCAGTGAAATGTAATCACAATAATCAAAACTTAAAACATGAAGCTTTGTGTAAAACACACATAATCATAGAGAATCATTTCTTATTAGTCAAGACTCATTTACAAGACTATCTTAGTGGACAAAGTCCCTTTCTGAACCGAGTCACCCTCGTTTCAGTCCTGTTTCACTAAACCGGTATAACCTACCATTCCAGCCATGTCTATCTCATGAGATATAAAATATTTACCCAATTCATTGGAGGGAGATATAGGTCCCACCCATCTTATAATTAATCCTTTCTTATGTATGCCACATAATCATAAATCATACATCATTGCATAACCCATGTAATAAAAATTGGAATCTTAAACATCGTGACATCATAAAACATTTCATATAAGATAAAGGAATTCATAAAAATAATTCCATAACAACATAATAAAATCAATTTAATAATAGGGATAAAAACAGAACCCTTTATTATCTTAGATGGAAAATAATTTTGATAAAACACTTGAACTCCATTCTTGAGGAAAATATCCTTTCTTCATCAAAAACACTTTCTCTTTCTTAACATGTCATACAATTTTAAACTAAAAGAAGTTGATTAAAAATAAACATGAAAACTTGTAAAGGAAGCTTCTTGGAAATAAGGTTTTAAAAATCCATCCATGACGTATAAGTTAAAAAATCATTCTTCGTACTTTTGTCGGAAAAGTCAAAAAAAGTATCTCGTATAAAAAACGACAAAAGATTCCTTTCATAACTTTTACTAAAAACTCATCGAAGGGTAAAAATGGATTTAAACAATTGTAGGTAGATGGAAATAATATTACATATTGATGAAACATGGATGTAGATGATAAAATACACCCCAGTAAATACTTACGAATAAACAATCTCGGATAAAAATGAGATTGTGATATTTCCTTTACCTTAGGTCCGATTTGCTTCGTAAGTGTCTGAACCTCCTCTTTTTGACGCGCCTTTTCTTAGCCTCCACTTAAAGAACTAAGGATGGTCTTTGAAGAAGACTAGGACCTCTACGATGATACTAGGGAAGTGGATAAGGGATTTTGGCAGGGGTTGGCCGAGCTTGAAGGCTCAAAGTTGTGTGAGGAAGAGAGGGAGGAGGTGCCCTTTTATAAGGGAGGACAGGGACACCTTAGGAATATCTCAAAATATTATTTTATATTAAAGTCAAAATCGGTTTATAATGGTTCCAAAGGGTCTTATTTCGAAGCTAAAGTGGGGATGGGTCGAAATCCTATCAACCAATAGGATTTAGACAAGTTATTGTTATTATTTTAACCTTATCAATTAGATTTAACTTTAAGTTAAATAATTTAACTTTTACCGTGTCTTTTTGTTTTCTTACACTATATGGTTAATACACTTACTATAACATGCCAAACGAACCCAAAATTTTTTATTATTAATATATATATCCTTATCTAAGTAATTTGGCCGAACCTTAGATTTTTTGGAATAAAATAACAATTAATAATATAATATTTGATTTAAAAACTATTTTGTGTCAATTTTGACACTATTTGATATATGATTTTTGTGAAAGTCATAACAGAATTATATGTTCAAAACAAGTTGATTAAATCAACACTAATATATCATAGTAACCTAGAAAATTAGTGTAATTCATAAAAATTCTTAAATTACATTTATTTTGGTATTTATAATATCAAATATGTCAATATTTCATTAATAAGATAATTACTGCATCATCTTTGTGTCATAAATAAATTAAATTATTTGATGTATAAAAATTAAAAATAAAATACCATTATGTAGGAAATATTTTTATCTTTCTAATTAATATTTACAATCGAATTTATCTTATGTATAACCCTATATTAAAAATGTTTTAGAAAATAAACTTTGATTTTAACTCTTTTAACTCTTCTTTGAATTAAATAATAATAAATGTCCTAATCTAATCCAAGTGGGCCTAAATGATAATATTTTACACTTAAGGTTGTTTTTGGTCGATATACACTTTTCCAATAGGATTAGGACATGTTTTAGGGTAATATTAATATCATTTTTACCCTTAATTACCCTATTTACTTTTAACCGTGGTAAATAAAAGTAAAAAGTTACTATTCACCAAAAATTATTTTCATCTCATTGAACCACATTTTACTTACTGACATCAACCGTGTCTCTTTTATTTTTTGAAATTCCATTCACAGAAGCGGTAAAATTAAGTTTTATGAAAAATTCAGTTTTTTAACTACCACTTAGTAGTTTCACTATTCATCAAAAATTGACGTTTTTCAGAACAATGCCAAAATTTCATCCTAAGCTATATTTCATATTCCGAATTCAAAAATGAAGTCTATTTTACCAAATTCATAACATAAAAGTTGCATTAATTAATTTTATAATTAAATCCCGTTGTTAAAACAAATAGCGTGTTTTTAAGAAACAATATCTATCAAAAGATTGACACTTGTTTATGTCTGGTTTAAATGTGAAATTACATCCAATGACCAAAATTGTATTAAATTGTAAAAATATATTCTAAATATACTTTAAAACCACTCAAATTAATAATTTATCACTATTAATTATTTCGATTAAAAAAGTTGTTTTTAATTAAAATTTAGTAATTTTCACTATTCATCAGAATATGAAAGTTATCCGAAAAGTACCAAAATTTCACCTTAGGCTAAATTCGATACTCCGAATCAATAAATGAAGTCCATTTTGAAAAATAAAATTTACAAAATTTCAAAAAGTGGTTATTACTATTCATAATGGCTCGTTATAATATTATCTTAATATCATATCGTTGTTTAGCGAAACTTGGTGTTGCGTACAACACACGCTATCGTGGAAGGTCACGATTGCGTGTAATTCAAGCTAGGTCAGAGATGTGTGTTGTGAAAGATCTTTTTGGTGTAGCGTATAACACAAGACATTAATGAAATTAAAAAGAATATTTTTCATAAAATCTCGGGGTGTTACAAATGGAATTCCCAAGAAAAAAAGGTGGAAAATAATTATAATAAAATTATATAATAGAAGAATAAAATCTTGAAGAAAACATAAACAAGGAGGAATCATTATAATCCAAGAAAACAAGTTGATTCATGAAAACTCATTATATCATCATTATCTTTCTAATTGAAAACCTACAAAGCGTAAAACATTGGATAGGTTTTTAAATCCATTAAATTTTAGGAAACATTATGATAAATTAAATCCAAGACCAATATTTACACTACAAAAAATAAACAAGTTGTGAATATAAATAATATCTCAATGAATCAAAATTGAGATGCAAAAAAACTTATATTAAATTTTACTTAGCCAAATGTTCTCTAAACTCCTTTATGAGAAAAATAAAAATCTGAATAACTTATTTAATAACATTATTAAAACCTGTATACTTTTATAAACTTCATTTATAATAATTTATAACAAATATATTAATTATTTTTATTTTATTTTCAACATCATATGTCATTAGATTCGATTATCGGTTTAGTAAAAATATCATAATAAAAGTGTTGATTCTTGTTTATAGATTAAAATTTCAAAATTTTGAGACCATTATTTTTACTATAATAATTTTTTTATTTTGATTTAAAATTTTCTAATTTCATTTCATACGTATTTTGATTATGATTTACGATGAAAAATTTGGTGATGAGTTTATTTGGGTAATTTATAATGAACAAAAAAGGTGGTACAATAATAATAAGATAAATTTTTATATAACCTTTAAAAAACCATAAAAATATTATTTAATTTTTAATTTATAATAATTCCAGTAGTCATTTTTCCATATTTTTCTATGATAAAACTCTATAGAATTGTTCATTTAGGTGGTTAAACCGACTTAAACTAGAACCTGTTATAACTGATGGGTTAGTCTAGTTAAGAATGTGATTCTTTTGAAATAATATCATTATAAATAAGTATAATATTATTAATTTTTTTAAGGTATTAAATAAAATTTTAAATGAGTTATATAATAAATAAAATACAAGATAGATAGAAAACAAAATGTGTCACTTCATAGTGACGGTAGTTTGCACAAACACACGAGTGTCATTCTAATTTTATAAAGAATGTAAAGAAGGTTGGAATTGTTTAATATTTAATAATATTATTAAGGATATAAATATCATATTTATTCAATATATTTTATCTTTTAACCATTACTTTAAGGATTCTATTAAAAATGGATCATGTCACTTAAGGAGGTGGTTATCCGCACATAACACAAGAGAAATTTTCATTGTTCAAATGGTTTGGTGGAAGGTATAAAGTGGTTATACCACTAACATAATAAAATTATAGTGTATTTATGAAACTTATGTAGCCATTTAAACATTGTTACATTATATTAGTAGGTGATATAAGAATAATTAAAGGAAAAGGAATTGAAAAGGTGTAATTGAGATTGTTACCATACTCCTTGGAAGAGCACCATTGCAAAATGAATTATGGATTTCAAAGGTGGTTTCTTGAGAAAAATAGAACATCTAGGGAGTGTATATAATTTTTTAGGAGTTATTTGAAAAACTTTTGGTTTAATAAAAGAGTCTTGGTGTTTGAAGTGAAGTGGGGTGTGGATGGATCCTTTTATAAGGGAGATGAGTGACATTTTTGGAATGTATTAAAAGGATGAGTCACAATTCAAGGGTCAAATGGATCCAATCATAGAAAAATATGGTGTGGGGAAATGGATAAGGTCAATAAAGCATCAACCATATATTTTTAATGTATTTATAATTTTTTTAAGTCTTTTACTCAATAATTTCTTCACTTTTACCATTTTTGGATTTTGTCATTGTACCTAATTTTTACCTATGTAATTTACTTTTAATACCTAAAAATAAAATAGAAATTATTAAATAATTTCTACATAATGATTCCAAATATAAAAATACATTTTTTAATAAAATTTAAAATATAGATGAAAATTAATTTTAGTATTATCACACATAACATGTAAAAACAATTTTCATAAAAAGTGTATTTTTATTTTTAAGATTTTTTATTTAGATAAAATTATCAACTTTTATTATTTACATGAAATTAATTAGTTCATTATTTACCAAATAATATGAATATATCTTTAAAATTAATCCAAAATAGAATTCAACTTAGGGTATACTTGGTTAAAAGAAACTGAACAAAAACAGTTTTTATTATAGTGAAGTATTACTTAAGTTTCCAAAAGGTTAAATATGGGTTTTTTAAAATCAACATAGTATTTTTAAAATGTATAAATTAGATTGAAAAATACATATTTGAAAAATGAAGATGTTTTATACACTAAAATATATTTCTTATATAATGATAACATAATAAAATTTATAGTTTTGGTAAAAATGTATTTTTCACTATTCACCTAAAAATCAATTATTTCATAAAAAACCAAAAAATTAACCCTAATATAATTTTCAAAATATAAATCCAATAATGAAATTTATTTTATAAATTTATTTTTCTAAAATTTATTAATTAGCATTTAAAATGAAAATATATATATACAAAAAAAATTATTTTATATTAAAATATTGTCTTAAAATATAAAGTGTTGTTAACATTATCTCATATCATTTTATAATTTAATTAATGTTAATATAATATTTTATATATTATAATAATATTATAAAATTGTTCAATTTAGTTTATTAGGATAAAATATACACTAGTTTATTAAAATAGTTATTTGATAAAAACAATCTTTTTTAATGTTAAATGATATTAATTATTGATCCTCTAAATGAATGCAATTTTATATTGAGTAATATATTTTTATTTACTAGTGGTATTATTATTCTTAAAATTTTCTTAATAATATTCATCTAATATGTCTTGGGTTATTTAAGTTTGGTGTTTCAAGTAGATTAACCTATCAAACATCATATTAATTTAGGGAAAAAAATATATTCCAAAATATCATGGTGTTCCATCCCCCCTACAAATAAATTGAGTGCTTACAATTTTATTTATCGTTCTCTAATGAAAAAATAAAATGATATTTAAAAGGTATAGACTACTCAAAATATAATTTCTAGAGAGATGTTAACCTTACAAACTTAGAAAATATATCTTTTTCTCCCAAAATTATTCAATCCTAATATTGAGTTTTTATTCAATCATTTCAGTTAAATATATATCATGATTATGTATTAAAACACACATAATGGAATTAATTTTTCCTAGATAGTTTAGATTCATCATTTTGTTGATGGATGATCATAAGTTAATTTGTAGGGTGGAATTTGATTACCTTTTTCTCGTAATTAATATATAGTCTATAAAGAAAGAAAATTTATTCACAAAATCACATTAAATCCATATCAAAGAAGAAGAATAATATTTTCATAAATCAAATTACCATAAACCTCAACTTAAGAAACAATATTCTTATAACTAAATGTATTTTACTATAATCTAATCATTAGGTTGGTGATTTAATTATATTAAAAAACTTATTAGATATAATATATTGGAAATAAATCATCTAAAAATCATTATTAGTGGATATGTGTTACTTAATCAACTTCATAGTCATTGTTCTCTTTAGAGACAGTGATTCCATATTCTCTTCTAAGTTCCATTGGTTAGGAGGTTTCTAGTGCCTATTATCCTTCTTCTCCCTTTGGTTGGGGCACTATTTTTCATAATTCTTAAACTCCATGAATTTGAATCATTAAAGTGTGGGTGGATATTTAGTTAGAAATATCTCTTAATTTATTTCATTAATTTTTCAATTTTCCTTTGATAATTATGAGATTAATTTAAAGCCTTCCCATACTTGAAACATTTCTAAATTCCAATCAAACAATTTCCTTAATGACTCCCCCTACATTTTCTACTTGAGGGTGATTAGAATTTCATTCCACATTTAGATCCTTCAATTGGGTTTCCATAAAGCCCCATATTCCATTTCTTATCTCTAGTATAATGGGAATTATCTAGTTTCTATTTCCACCCAAAGAGAGAATCGAACAATATCCTCATCACTACCAAAGTCTCTTATCATTAATTCTTTTATAAGAATTGGTATTGGGACACTAAATAATCAGTTGATCTTAATATCAGAGTCTATAATAATACTAGAGGCAAACATTTCATGTCTCGTGAATTTTTACTCATAGGTGTTGGTGGATTCATCTTCCTTTTATTTTAGATTAATTAATTCCAACTCCATTTTATTTCAAAGAGTTAGAGGAATTTTTTATTGAAGAATGATTTCTTGAACTCTTATCATCTAATTGAGTTAATAAATTCCTTCAGAGTTGTATTATTAATAATATTAAACTATTGGTTAGTCATACATTCCATAATATAAATAGTTCAAGGAACTAAAAAACCCTAAGATTTTAGAATATCATTTTCAAAAATAAATAAATGTGTCCAGTAGATTGTGATTAACACTATAAGGACTCTAGTTTTGGTGGATTAGTCCTTTGAATATTTCTATGTATGTATCTGTATTTATCCCTAACGTTAGCATGGTGTTTAGGAGTCTTCATACCTCGGAATTAATATATTAAAAATATTAATATATATTAATGCACACACATGAATCATTTTGATATAAATGTTTTTCCCATTTTTTGGGACCTCTGATGAGAAATTTGAGACCACTATTGATTCTATAAAATGGGCTTCACCCTACGTGCAATATAAGGTTGGACGACGTCAGACATTTCATGGGAGGTGATTATTGGAGGGTGCGTTTAATAAAATAAACAAATAATTTATTTATTTTAATTATATGGCCTAACCTAAACTAATTCTCTCTAAATACATTGTTATTATTTTTCTCTAGTGTTAACTTCCTAGACCTTGGAGGATTAGAGGAGATTGTTCTTCATTGATGAATCAAGATTAAATAATGGAGGTGATCGGATCAAGGTGAATTGTGAGGCAGGTAGAAAACATAGTGGATCTTCTTCATTACTATAAGGCCCACTCTTTACCAGTGATAGATCTATAACTGAGGTAGGATTTGATATATGTATTTTCATTCCCATTGATTAAATAGTTAAAGCATGAATTTAATCTCCTTTATTCGATTTAAGTTATTTTCATGTGCCCATTGATTTTGGTGTTATTTAAACCAATAATTGTTATCTTATTGTACACATTATTTACACCCCAGTTATATTCACTATCCATGGTCATTGGTTGGTATCACATTTTCCAATGATGGTGTTAATTTTTTCATGTACCTTTCCCATATTATTCTTCACATTTTCACCATTTTACCATGGGGTTGTTGTTTAACTTTCTAATGGTAGGTTCAAGAATTATTGGACCCCCATATTCATGGTGTTTTCACAATCTATGGAAGGATTGGTTATTTGGTGATGGATCGTGATTGGATCATGATTTATGGGTGATGGATATGAGTTTCAGCACCCTGAATAGCAGTGGAAGCATAATAGACTCCAGCACTAGTGATCTAATTCCAATTTATAACAACTAAAGATAGTGTATAAATGGATAGAGATGTTACCATTTGGTTTCGAGTAGTCAAATGATGAGATTTATGGTAGAATTGGTGGATCAAGAATCCCCAAGAAGAATATGCTTTACTTCCTATGAAAAATCTGACTGCACAATGTGTAGTCTAGAATAATACACACCATGTTGTCCCTTGGCTACAATGACTGGGTTTCGGGTATTGATAAATATCACATGTTGTGTATGACCCTATACATGTCGTGTGTCCCAGTGTTGGCGAATTGGCATGTTCACCAGTAGTATATGGGGACGAACATGGCCAGACACATGGGAATATCCATAGTACATAGGAAATGCCTTATACTCAAACATGGATAGAATACCTAGACACAACCATGTACACTAGAATAGGATGATGTATATGGGAATGGGTCAGAAGAGCATGGGAATTCCTGGGGTGGATGATACATGTCGTGTACCACCTATACATGACTTGTAGTAGAATATGGATTCCCAATCCATGTTTAGAGGATAACACACCCAGGTGATGAGGTGAGGTAACACACCATGTAACCCCATGTACACACTGTGTACTTATCCCAGTGACTTATACCTTTCATATCTCCTTATTCAAAAATTGGATTTTGGACCAAAAGTAGCCTATCCAAATATTGTTTTCACATAGAGTGTAATGGTATCCTTTTTTATGGCATAAGATATATGATTTGATGTATACCTAACATGATGCTTCTTCAAGAGATGCTTGATGATGGAAGTGGTCAGGGAAAGATTATCAGAGTGATGTTGGAGTCATTACTCCCTTATTTTACTAGGTCATGGTTCCCCCATTCTCTTTACATAGGTATATTAATTACTCCCCCATACTTTAGTAGGGTGTGATCCCTCTATCTACAAAGTGGCAATCCCCCCATCTTTAATCTTTAATAGGGAATGGTTCCTCCACTAGAGTTATTTCTCCCTCATCTATAGAGCACAACGGCGAGGATTGGGCCCCTCCACATAGATTCTTGTGAGGTTTTATGTGATTATGGGCATTGAAGATGGACCATTGGAGTTATAGGAGATATCTTGTATATGGATATATCATGTATCTCTCATCTAGTTTTATGTATGATCATATATAAATATATGTATTGGGTTTTAATTTCCCTCTTACTATGGGTTAAGCTGAATTATGTTGTATCTTCATATTTATATATTTTTGGTTTTTGGTGTGTCATACTGGGTATTTATATACTCACACCTATATGTAATTTTCCTGCACATGTTGTGTCATGCATATGATAGGAAAATCGGTGGTGACATTGATAGAGTTTAGTGATAATTTGGTGCATTGAACGTGTTCAGTGGTTAGGCTTGGAGATCAGGATTCAAGCTCTCTCAATTTTCTTCTTTTCTATTTATTTTCAGTTGGGACTCCATTCCTAGTTGGGATTTTATTTTTACCCTTTTTTATTTTAATTTATATTGTCTTAATCTAATGTATTTCCCTACAAGTTATTGTATGAATGGTTACACTATAGATTTTCTAGTACTTTTTATTATTCCTCTATACATTTTCATGGAGATGGTTGTGTTTGTTAATATAGGTATAATAGGAAAAGGCCTCCCATTCTCCTATATGCCTTATTGATGCTTGTATCCATCACCTATCCTATTAGAGGTGGGATTGGGGTTGTCACACTTGGCCTTTCATTGGCTAGTTGGTACCTAGTGGGTCAGGTCATGATAGAGTAGTATTAGAGTAGTTCATCCCTGGGTCGGTGTTTGAGTGGGACCCAAGGTGAGGATTGGTTGGGAACTTATGGAAATGGTGTTAGTGTGTACTGAGTGCATATTTTAGACCATAAAATTAATTGTTAGTGTGGTGGATGACATATCTATTCACTAGGAATCTGACTACATGCTTGATGAATCAGTATATCGAGACATTGGTTGTAGGGAACAAAGGGTATATGCATCATATGGAATTAATTCCTATGACTACCCTTCTTGATTCATCTCCCTGTATATATATTCTCACTAACCATGGTATATCTTGATCACTTTTAGAATTCCTTCACAAAGATATCCATCTAGGTTACCAATAAAGGATTGTAACGAAGACCAGTTGAGTGATAAGGCCTCATTTTAGGGTCCATCTCATGAGTAGTTTCCTAAATATAGGCAGGGAGAAATTCCCCCACCTATAAAGAAGTATATAGTACCATTAGTTTGGGACAACATAGATGCAGTCTTAGTGTGATATATGAGTTCCAACATCAAATACCACTGGGGTTTAATTATGAGCTATACCCATAAGTAGTTGAGGATTGGATTGAGTTGGTGGTATGAGTCTTCAAGCTTATTTGGACCCTAACTGATCAAATGGTTGTTCTTACACCTAGCCTTATTCATGGGGTAGTAGGGCACTAGTGGATTCTAGTAATGAAGACCCATGATCTGATGACGATCTCATAGTTAGACTTCTAGTAGTTATTTCAAAATAAGTATTACCCCTCATGCTTATGCTCTGTATAGATTCAAGATCATCTTGAGATACAATAGGGTGACTTGACAATTGCAGGTTATACTACGAGGTTCACTGACCTCACATGTTACTCTATGTATGTGGTGTAGGATGGTTTCTTCCATGAATAGATGTTTGAGAAGGGTCTATATAGGGAAATGTGTGCTAGCATAGTCTCCTTATACCTTTTAACCTATTCTAGAGTGATAGAGCTAGCTCTGGTGACTGAGAGATTCCTATAAGAGGAATGTTGGGCAGTTTGATCTCGCAGTGGACATCCTATGGCATATTCTCCTATAGTATCTAGCATGAATCAAACTTTGTGGTATCGGATAAGAAGGCATACTCATTCTCAGACTCGGGCATATGGATCTGCAGCTTAGGGATTGCATAGAGGATCTAAACATCCAGGTAGGGTAAGATTCTATACTTGTGATGGTAGGGGTCACATGGCACATGATTTCATAACCCATTGTGTTGAGCAGGACAGGTAGACAGTGGATGGACCACCATGGAAGAGGTAGTTCTAGGATCAAGGGTCTTCATAGCATAGTTAGGGATTCCCCCAGGGAGGCAGTGCTAGTTGAGGGGAAGGTGGAGCTCAAAACAGAAGATATTTTAGTAGATTGAAATGCTATGAACTACTCTCAATAGTAGCAACATGTGTCTCATGCCAGGCTCAGGGTCAGGCGATCACATCCACAGGTAGCTGCATGTTATGGAGGGATATGACTAGGCTATACATAATATGATTCAAGTTATGATCTATATATTTTATACTCTTTCCCAAGTTCTAGTATACATATTATTGAGTCATTAATTTATCACCTTATCCATTATGCAAGATCAGGATCTTCTAGCTAAGAATTTATTATAGAAACTATGGTTATAGGTTCCTATAGGGAGTGATTCTTTGATATCTCATATTTTTCAGTAGTGTAAGATGGTGCATAGTGGGTAGGGTTTCTCATGGGACCTCTTGGCCATCATTATGAAACCTTATGACATTATATTAGGTATAGATTGGTTGTCCATAGTACGGGCCTAGATTTACTGTCATCACAAAAAAATTAGATGCCTTTATAAAGATGAGATTAGATTATCCTTTTCATGTGATAGAGATTTCATGCATAAGCGAGTAGTCCTTGTGAGTAGGAAGAATAAACCCATCACCCATAAGTTGGAAATTGTATCCCTTGGTGCATTAGTCACTTCATACATCTGGAGTCCTCTGGTAGTGGAGAACTATATAGATATATTCCCTAAGGACTAGGACTACCTATGGAGTGGAAGATAGATTTATGCATTGACTTGAACCCTAAGACCGCACTGATATATTATGTGGAATATCATATGGCCCCTACCAAGCTTTGATTGTTGAGATTTCATTTGGAGGACCTTTAAGGGAGGGGTTTATTTAGACCCAGTGTGTCCCCCAGGGTAACTCCATTTTTTTCATGAAATGGATAATGGGATCCTAATCCTATGTGTTAATTATCATATCTTGAACCAGGTAAAGATAAAGAAAAAGTAACACTTATCGAGGATTGATAACCTATTTGAAGAGTTCAGAGGCGTGATTTGGTTCTCTAAGATCAAACATAGGTCTGGCTACCACCAATTGAGGGTTCGTGGCGATAATATTCTAAAGATGTCATTATAATGTCTCTATTAACACTATGACTTCTTGGTGATGCTTTTTTGTGTGATGAATTCTCTTGATGTGTTTATGGATCTTATGAATCGGATCTCCTAGCTATACATGGACTGATTTGTTGTTGTCTTCATTGATAACATATTCATTTACTCTATATCAAAGGAGGAGTATAAAGAGCATATGAGGATGGTCCCTAACATACTTTGAGGGAACCAGATTTATGGTAAGCTCTCGAAGTTTCAGTTTTGGATCCATGTGTTTCACTTCTTGGTTCATGTCATATCTGATCATGGTTTAGCTATGGACTTGGTGAAGATTGATGTGTTGCTTTCTTAGGATCCACCCAATAGTGTCTCAAAGTTGTTGAGTTATCTTTTCATAGTGGGGTACTATAGAAGTTTTATGGTATAATTCTCTAGGATTACAACCCCTTTGACTGACCTGATGCAAAAATGGAAACTATTTATATAGACTGAGTAGTGTCAGAGAGCCTTCAAGGAGATTAGGCATAGGCTAACCAATTATCCTATGTTAAGACTACTAGATAAGGGAATTGAGTATTGATGTGGCCTTAAAAACACATGTTTGGCCACATATTTTTAACTAATTTTAATGATTTAATTGGTTATTCTTATGCTTTATACTAAAAATTTACACTTTTGTATTTTTATAAATAAACTTGTTATTTAATCAATTTTTATAATTAATCGTGTATTTTAAGCTTTAAATCAGTTAATTTATGTTTTAATTTATTTAATAATCTAAAATCATTATAACTAGTTTGATGATTTTTTTTGCATATTTAATAATTTAATATTAATTAATTAGTTTTCTTTCACGCATAAATTATGTAGTCTTAATCTAACATTTCATGTATTAAAAATTAATTAATTTAATAAAACATAATTATTAGATGACTTTTAATAATTCATTATTTACTAATTTAAGTTTTTGAAACGAATTAAATTTATTCAAACTTTATAAATTTATGTTTTAACTTAATTCAATTATTCAATAAAATGGTAATTAATTGTCTACCTTAATTAATTTAGTTTGTTAAAGTAGCTATAATTTAACTTTGTTTGTCATTAACTTAAATTAAATCATTTTATTTTAGAAGATAATAATAATTTAACTTAAGTTTAATAGGTTTCAAAGATTATTTAATGTTTATGTGGTATTTAAAATATAATTTGTTTTAATTAATAATTAATTGTTATTGATTATTTCATTCAGTTTTTATTTAATTTTTAATTTATTTTATTTCCTCTGTTTATTTTTCAGGTTCACGGTTTCACCCCTATCATGGTGGACCCATAATTGCCTGTTATTATATCACCATGATACCACACACTAGTTCTGGTCCCTACCAATTCCCACTTTTTACGGTGACATCGTAACCTACTGTCTCTACCTTTCATGGTGCCACTCCAAATTGACACACCGTTTTCCTTCCTTTTATTCTACTACCATGACTTTATTTCACAGTCTCACCGTAAACCCTCATCACCCCTTATTGCTACCATTGTTTCTCTTCCATCGCTGCAACCAAGTCTTGCCACCATTTTCCGTTTCAATTTCTTCCACCGTCACTACATCTTCTTTTCTACAAATTCCATGCCCTAAAACCAGACTCGGACCAGATCTCCAAACAAGAACCAATTAACAATACCTTTTCAAAACCATATTCAAAACCTACTGATGATTCAACCTCAAAACCGAGTTCACTACTTCTGGTCCGCAACTCACCGTCGCGCTTAATAGGAAGCGGCCGCTGGAGTCCGCTGCTGCTGCACATAGCAGAATCTAGTGCCATGCCGCTATTTGAAGCTACTACTGGAGCACACAGCGTTGGATCTGGAGAGCTGTGGACCATCTCCTAAATCTGATGAGGAGAACCACAAATCCAAACCAAAGAAAGAGTCGCCGTTGTGAAGATTAACTGGAACCTAGTTGCGCCGATTGATGGAAGGGAAGTCGCTGAAGGTTGAATCGCTACTGTGAAGGAAGGGAAGTCGAGTCGCCATTGTTGTAGAAGTTTGGTCTGTCATGGTAAGCTGCTGAAGAAGCTCGCTGCGAGGAGAATCCACTGGAGTCGGATGAACCAGCCATCCTCTCATCATTGGAATGAGGAGCAGGAGCTGCGCTTCTCCATCCTAGAGAAGAAATCGAAACCCTCCCCCATATGCACCGGATTTGGGGGGGAAGGAAAAATATATTTAAAAAAGCAATCTAAACAAAAAAAAGAACATAAAAAAGTTACTAATAATAATAATTAAAATAAATTAAAATTAAGTTTATTAAATTATAATTAATTAACCAATTATTATTATTTTTAATTAATAATAACATTAATAATTAAATTAAATACATTACTATAAATTAATATTTTATCTTAATAGTTTTAAAAAATGTTTATTTATAAAAATTTATAATAATAACTTTAATGGTGTTTAAGTAATGTTATAAAATAATTATAATTAAATAAATGAAGTAAAGTAATTAATTAAATAATTTAATCATAGTTCTAAAAAGAATAAAATAATTAATTTATAACAGATAACTATTTATATAAATTAAATAACATTTAATCTTAAATTTTAAGTAGATAATTATTTATTTAACACTTATTAACGTTGAGTTATTTATTCTCTATTTTAGTTATACAGGTTCATTTAAGAGATGGGAAGAAATCTAGATACATACAACTTACTCAACAGGATTCAGTTACGTGAGAAAAATTAGTGCGATGTGCCAGTCGCGAAAAAACGCACGTGTGCGGTGAAACAGAAAAAGACATGTTCAAGTTGGTGAAAGATGTGCGGTGACTTGTAGCAGATGACAGTGGGATTAAAAGAAGATTAGCAGCAGAATTTAAAGGAAGAGGCTCATTGAATCGATTGAACACACCATTTTGAGAGCGATGACTCCCAAGAGATAGCTGAGCAACACTAGAGAGGAGCTGGAGGCCTTGGAGCCCGAAAAAAGAGTGGTATTAGGGGAGTTATTATTTCCTCATGTTGGAATTCTTGTACTCTGTTCTAGTATGATTTCTTTTGCTGTATTGATAACGAAAAAATTAATGGGCTAAATCTTCAAGCTCGGGGAATTACTACTTCTACTGGTTACTTTTCTTCCTTTTTACTTTAATACATTAATGCGTTCAGTAGCAATCGGCAAGATTCATACTGAGTTCATTCAATTGCTTTTCACCACTGGAACTTAATTTTCAAAACTCCACAATAAAATCAGTGAGATTGATCGTGGACACATCTTTAAAAAAATAATAAATTCACAGATGGTCCGGGACTTATGGAGAGTTCGTCCTGTTTTCATTTTCAATTCAAACTTTTTGCAGTTGATTTGTTTTGGATTGGAGAACTCCAAAATCGATCAGCCTGTGTGACTTAGCTCTTGGCAAGGGAGGTAAGTCATTCTTTTTTTTGTGGTGCACTGTAGTAACTTTTAAGTTAATTGAAGTACTTTTTTTAAACCAGTAAAATGGAGACTTTTCCCTGAGCATTTTACTTGATTGTTCACTTATCATCATTTTATATCTCCGTTTCTTACTATTTTTAGCATGTTCTTTGTTTCATTACAATTTAGAACAAAAACTCAAAAAGACTGTAGTGTTTCATTTGTGCACAATCAAAAAAAGTTTAAAAAATAGAAAATCTATCCCACTGCTGACAACAGTGGGGTCTTTTTGTAAGTTTTTAAAAGAATAGTGGTCAAATTCGCCTTCTCTGTGGGTTCAACCCTGCTTGCCACATATACTGTAGTTAGCAGGAATATAAATATTAAACTTTGACTGGCTTCAAATAAGGTTGGGTTAAGTTTTTTCCACCGTTGCAGGGGAAGGCATGAGCCATTACTTTTCTAAAAAAATTAAAAAAACATATAAAAAATACACACAAAAATTGAAAATTTTAAAAATGTAAAAAAATTCGCTTTTTTTATACTGAATTGTTACTATTTTTTGTATTACTGAACTCCTTTTAGTTCTACTATTGTGCTATTTTTAACTTTTATTACACTTTTCATTAGAACAAGAGAATTCATTGTTACATTAGAACCTTCAAACTTTGAATTAGACAAACATTTAACTACTCCTAAAAACATTGTAATGGAAAATCAGGATAATAGAGTTGATCAAAACATGAATGTGCCACAGCCTGTAGTTCCAGCCCATCAGTTACCTAGACTTAGAGAGTTTCAAATTCCAATTGTATCAAGTAGACCATCTTGTATTAGGTTGAACCCTAGGTCTAGGAACTATGAAATTAAGCAGTCTCACCTTTCTCAACTCCCTTCATTCGATGGTCTTATAGGATAGGATTCACTTGAGTTCATTAGAGAGTTTTATAGTTTTGTACAAAAATTACCTCTAAGAGAGATTTTTGAGGAGGATTTGAGATTGAGGATGTTTCCATTTTTTCTAAAGGGGAAGGCTAGGACTTGGTTTCAGAACCTAGATGAAGAAATTTTTGAGACCTGGGAAGAGGTGTTTACTGCCTTTATATCAAAATTCTATCCCAGGAACACCACCTCTGAGATTAGGAAAAAAATTAATGGGTTTTTCTAGGATGAGGGAGAGTTGTTTCAATAGGCTTGGGATAGGTTTAGAAGTCTCCTTAGACAAAGTCCCAATCACCAATTTTCTCCCCATCTACTGATGGAAACCTTCTATAATTCTCTCACCCCTTACAACCAAAATTTTGTTGACCAATTCTGTGGGGGTGACTTTTCTGACTCCACTGCTAATGAGATGAAACTTGTGTAGGACAAGCTTGCTCAAAAAACTCAGCACAAGGGCTCTAGGAAGAGGGTCATCCATATAGGTGAAGACAATCCTCAGGCTGCTATTTTTAGTGATAGGGTCTTAAGGGAGAAATGTAATCATTGTGGGATGTTCGGTCACACTCATACATGTTGTCCTAATTTTGATATCCCTGTCCAGTTTGATGAGATTGCCAAGTTTGTGGATTTTAGAGCTAGGAACCAAGGGAAAAATGATCAATTCTCCAATCATTACATGTCTAGTTATCAAAATCACCCAAATTTGTCTTAGAAAGAACAAGGTGTCATAAAATCTTCTTGATACAGAATCTGGGAATCTAGAAAACTTTGTTCAACCTGAACATAATGTTGAACTTGCATCTGAAAAAGTTCAAGAACCCAGTAAAATGAAATGGGAATTGATTAAATAAGAAAAGAAAAAAATGTAATTGAGGAGAAGGATAATAATCAACTTGTTCTTAAAAATTATGCCCCTTCCATTCCCTTCCCTAAAAGAGTAAAGAAGAATAATGAACCTGATTATTTGAGGTTTCTTAAAATGATTTGAAACATTAGTATCAACATTCCATTTGTAGAAGCCTTAGATAAAATTCCTTCATATGTTGCTTTTATCAAAAGGTTTCTAAAAAATAAAAATGATTGGAAGAAGTTGGACAAAGTTAATCTCATTGAGGAGTGTAGTGCGATCTTGTTAAATAAGTTGCCTCCAAAATTGAAGGACCCTGGTAACATTATTATTCAATGAAAAATTGGAGCAAGAGAGCAGATTAATTGTTTGTGTGACTTAGGAGCAAGAATCAATCTTATACCTCACTCCCTGTTTAGAAGGTTGGGTCTGAGGGATTTACAACCAACTTCTGTTTGTCTTTATCTTTTTGATAGGTCACTCACATACCCTTCAGGGAGGGTGGATGTTCTATTAATGAGTGTAGGAAAACTGACACTATCCACAGGCTTCCTTATTTATATATGGAGTGTGATGAAAAAGTCTCAATCATCTTAGGGAGACCTTTCCTTGCTATAGTTGGTGCTGTTATAGATGTGTCCAAGGGGAAACTCACTCTCCAACCTATTGATTATGTGGAGGAGTTTTTAGTGTTTGAAAAGACTCAACATGTGGTTGGTTGTGATTTGATAGATGTTGATGAGAGTCAATGTTTTAAAATTGAGTTCCAAGCTAAGAATGGTTCTTTTCCTCTTGAGGTCACAGAGATTATGATCCCCCGGCCTATTGAAACTTTTCTTCAGGCTTCTATTCCTATCCCACTCCATCCTCTAGATGAGAAAAATATTTCCCTAGTACCCATTCTATAGAGTGAGTTACAATCTTTTCCTAAACTATCTCAACCCATTTTTGAAAGTTTTCCTTATGAATTCAATGGTTTAAGGGTTTCTGAAGTTGGAGAAAGTTCTGGGCTGAGTCCTGATGAAAAACTAGATTGTGCCCATTATGAGCAAGTATATTTTCTGGGAACTTCCTCTCTTGATCATCCTGATGTTTATTGTGGTGATTTCCAACCTGAACTTGAAAAATTCACATCATTTGAATCATCTTCAGACATTGGGTACCACCTATTTGAACCTGAATATGATTCCTTCTTCCGAGAGTTTTCTGAGTTTTCTTTTGTGAAAGCTGTGCTGGGAACATTCGATGAAAATACTGAAGAATTTTCTGATGTTTTTTCTTCTGATTCTGGGTTGGATTTGACCTATAAGTGTGGGGGAAGTCATGTAATTATTCCTCATTAAATTGGTGATTTTATTATGAAGTTGTTTAGCATTTTTAGAGCTGATGAAGTGGTCTTTAGAGGCCTAAATGGGTTGGACAGTATATTAGAAATGGTGTTGTTAAAGGAGCTTTTGAGAATATTGTTTGATACTGTAGATGAGAATATATTGGTCGATCCTATTCTTGAATCTTTAGATAATATTGAATTTCACATTATTAATAATTCATTCCCATTAAATGATCATGGATAGAAATATCTAGGGAAATTATGTCTGGCTGGGGACTATAAACCTAGCACTACATGGGAGGCAACCCATGGTATTTGTCTTGTTAATAAATAAAAAAATTTAATTAAATAAAGTCTAACTGAAGACTTTAAAATTAGTGCTTCATGGGAGTCCACCCATGCTCTTTCTTTGTTTTCATTTTTGTACTGTTTAGTATTGAATAAAGTGATGCTTTTTTGTCTTCCATATGCTCTATCTCTGCTATATTTTTGTTCCTGGTTTTCATACTCTGTGTTTTCAGGATGCTGCTGTTGTGTAATAAAGGATTGGAATTACCATGATCATTTTTGGACACGAACTTAGTCAGGGAAGTACTTCAACTTTCTACATGTATTTCTGCTCCTATTTTTGTTAATAAAATTCTTCTCACTAAAAAATCTGCTTGTTTTAGAAAATTTGTGATGTATTTGTTGGAAATTCTGCTACATGTTCTACTATTGAAATATTAAAAATTATAAAAATGTTTAAAATTATGCTCGAATTGGAATTAAAGTATACTTTATGTCACTGTGTAAATAAAAATTCTGCATGCACTTCACTGCTGAAAACTGAATTTCATTGTTATTAAAATCTTTTCACTGCTTGAACTAACATGTGGGGGGTACATGTAGGCTAAATTTTTTTGTATTAAATATTCTTTAGGTTGGGGTGTTCTAGAATTCAATTTTCTTATCTATTGAAAATATTATTAAATTTAATATTTTGAAATTCTTACACCCAATTCTCTCTAGACCCACAAGTTACATACTTGGTTTGTACTTTAATGGAAACTTTGTGTCACTAGATTTAAGTGTTGATGTGTGTATTTTCTTATAAACCTGCTATTAATTAATTTTGGTGGCAAACATAATTTTTGGAACTTCAAAGTGACCTTTATACATGTCATTAATCTACTTAATTGAAAATATGTTTTGAACTTTAATTTGTTAAATTGTTCTCTCCACTTTAGAAGTCATCTTTGGGGAAAAAGTTGGGTTTTAAGTGTGGTGGAGGGGGTCAATTATTGACTATGCTAAACCGTGTTTTAATGAAAGCGCATAAATTCCCACTGTAACTCAAACTTTTTGTCAAAAAATGGGTAAATGTTTTCAAAATTCTTTCAAAATTTTAGGCTTTACACTGTACTCTATTGAGTCTTTCCTAAGGATAGTGCCTTGCTGGTAGTTAAGAGTTTCTTTGAATCTTAAATTAATGTGGATGGATTATTGCTGAGTTATTTAACATAGTGATCTGATGGAAATTTGGTCTTGGAAATACTTTTGAGAGTGATTTTGGTAACCTCTTAATGTAATTATGATCATAACCCTTGGAACTGGAATTTTGAATTGATCCTAGGGGACACACATTTTTATTATTTATTTAAGTAATCATCTTAATGATACAATGTAAAAGGTTTTTATATAAATATTTTGAAACTGGAGTAATTTGGGCATCTGGGATCTTGCAGTGAGTCTCTGAGACCCTAGATGCTGGGTGTGTTTCTATTTACTATAAGCCCTCTGTACACTTTGAATAAGTGCATATGCACAGTGCTTAGCACAATGATACATGGCTTGGGAAAAATTAAATAAAGTGTGAAGGGTCAAAAATGAGTTCATTAAGGTGAGGAGAATGATGAACTCCAAATGAAGAAGGGGTCAATTGGGTTATATGGGAGTCATTTAGGTTGTATCATTAAGGTGATTCATAGAAAAAAAATATTTTTTCTTTGGAACCTAGGAGATGAGTCAAAGTAAAAGGTTCCTTTATTAAGTTTCTGATTCCACTGATGTTTTACCTCTTAACACTCTTAGAAAATTGGGATTAAGCCTAGATTGAAGTTAGTAACTAAGCAGTATCACGTATGAGGCATGAAATCTTCATTGCTTGATGATTCATAGCTTTCTAGATTACCCATTGAGTAGTTTCTTGAGGCAAGACTTGATTTGAAATTATTTTTCAAAAATACCATTTTAATGTTTCTGTCCTCTATTTCAAATTGTTGGACATGTTACTTTTTTATCAGTATCATGAATATCATACTTCTGTTTTCAAAGATAATAAAACATGGGATTGTTTGAGGACAAACAATGATTAAGTGTGGGGGAATTTGATGTGGCCTTAAAAACACAAGTTTTGCCACATCTTTTTAACTAATTTTTAATGATTTAATTGGTTACTCTTGTGCTTTATACTAAATATTTAAACATTTGTATTTTTATAAATAAACTTGTTATTTAATCAATTTTTATAATTAATTGTGTATTTTAAGCTTTAAATTGGTTAATTTATGTTTTACTTTATTTAATAATCTAAAAGCTTTATAACTAGTTTTATGATTTTGTTTGCATATTTAATAATTTAACTTTAATTAATTAGTTTGATTTCGCTCATAAATTATGTAGTCTTAATCTAACATTTCATGTATTAAAAATTAAATAAATTTAATAAAACACAATTATTATATGACTTTAAATAATTCATTATTTACTAATTTAAGTTTTTGAAACAAATTAAATTTATTCAAAATTTATAATTTTATGTTTTAACTTAATTCAATTATTTAATAAAATGGTAATTAATTGTCTACCTTAATTAATTTAGTTTGTTAAAGTAGCTATAATTTAACTTTTTTGTCATTAACTTAAATTAAATCATTTTATTTTAGAAGACAATAATAATTTAACTTAAGTTTAATAGGTTTCAAAAATTATTTAATGTTTATGCGGTTTTAATTAATAATTAATTGGTATTAATTATTTCTTTCAGTTTTTATTTAAGTTTTAATTTATTTTATTTCCTTTGTTTATTTTGCAGGCTCACGGTTTCGCCCCTCTCACGGTGGTACCGTAATTGCCTATTACTATCTCACCATGATACCACACACTGGTTCCAGTCCCTGCCTATTACCACTTTTTACGGTGACACCGTAACCTACTATATCTACCTTTCATGGTGCCACTCCAATTTGACACACCATTTTCCTTCCTTTTATTCTGCTACTGTGACTTCATTTCACGGTCTCACCGAAAACCCTCATCACCCCTTCTCGCTACCATTGTTTCTCTTCCATCGTCGCAACCAAGTCTTGCCACCATTTTCCATTACAATTTCTTCCACCATCACTACATCTTCTTTTCTGTAAATTTCATACCCTAAAACCAGAATCGGACCCGATCTCCAAACAAGAACCAATTAACAATACCTTTTCAAAACCATATTCAAAACCTACCAACGATTCAAACTCAAAACCGAGTTCACTACTACTGGTCTGCAACTCACCGTCGTGCTTAATAGGAAGCACCCGCTGGAGTCCGCTGCTGCTACACAGATTAGAATCTGGTTCCATGCCGCTATTTGAAGCTACTGTTGGAGCGCACAGCGTTGGATCTGGAGAGTCGTGGACCATCGCCTAAATCCGAGGAGAAGAACCATGGATCCAAACCAAAGAAAGAGATGCCGCTGAGAAGCGGAACTGGAACCGATCTGCGCCGATTGAAGGAAGGGAAGCTGCCGAAGGTTGAATCACTACTGTGAAGGAATGGAAGCTGAGTCTCTATTGTTGTAGAAGTTCGGTCTGCTGTGGGAATCCGTTGAAGAAGGTCAGTGTGAAGAGAATCCACTGGAGTCAGATGAACCAGCCATCGTCTCGTTGCTGGGATGAGGAGAAGGAGCTGCACTTCTCCATCCTGGAGAAGATATCGAAACCCTCCCCCCTGTGCGCCAGATTTGTGGGGGAAGGAAAAAGATATTTAAAAAAAATCTAAACTAAAAAAAAAAGAAAAAAAGTTACTAATAACAATAATTAAAATAAATTAAAATCAAGTTTATTAAATTGGAATTAATTAACCAATAATTATTATTTTTAATTAATAATAATATTAATAATTAAATTAAATACATTATTATAGATTAATATTTTATCTTAATAGTTTTAAAAAAATGTTTTTTATAAAAATTTATAATAATAACTTTAATGTTGTTTAAGTAATATTATAAAATAATTATAATTAAACAAATGAAATAAATTAAATAAATAAATAATTTAATCATAGTTCTAAATAGAATAAAATAATTAATTTATAACAGATAACTACTAATATAAATTAAATAACATTTAATCTTAAATTTTAAGTAGATGATTATGTATTTAACACTTTTTATTAACGTTGAGTTATTTATTCTCTATTTTAGTTATACAGGTTCATTTAAGAGATGGGAAGATGTCCAGATACATACAACTAACTCAATGGGAGTGAGTTACATGAGAAACATTAGTGCGATGTTCCAGTCACGAAAAAATGCACGTGTGCGGTGAAACAGAAAAAGATGTGTTCAAGTTGGTGAAAGATGTGCAGTGGGATTAAAAGTAGAGTAGCAGCAGAATTGCGAGGAAGAGGCTCATTGACTCGATCGAACACACCATTTTGAGAGCAAAGACTCCCAGGAGATAGCAGAGCAACACTAGAGAGGAGCTGGAGGCATTGGAGCCCGAAAGCAGAGTAGTATTTGGGGAGTTATTCTTTCCTTGTATTGGAATTCTTGTATTCTTTTCTAGTATGTTTTCATTTTTTGTATTGATAACGAACAAATTAATGGGATAAATCTTTGATCTCGGGGAATTACTACTTCTACTGGTTACTTTTCTTCCTTTTTACTTTAACACATTAATGTGTTCAGTAGCAATCGGTGAGATTGATACTGAGTTCATTCAATTGCTTTTCACTACTGGAAATTAATTTTTAAAACTCCACAATCAAATCATTGAGATTGATTGTGGACACATTTTCAAAAAATAATAAATTCAAAAATGCTTGAGGACTTACGGCGAGTTCGTCCTCTTGTCATTTTCAATTCAAACTTTTCACAATTGATTTGTTTTGGAGTGGCTTACTCCAAAATCAATCAGCCTGTGTGACTTAGCTCCTGGTGAGGGAGGTAAGTCATTCCCTTTTTTGTGGTGCACTGCAGTAACTTTTAAGTGAATTGAAGTACTTTTTTTTAACCAGTAGAATGGAGACTTTTCCCTGGGCATTTTATTTGATTGTTCACTTATCAGCATTTTATATCTCTGTTTCTTACTGTTTTTAGCCTGTTCCTTGTTTCATTACAATTTAGAACAAAAACTCAAAAAGACTGTAGTTTTTCATTTGTGCACAATAAAAAATTTTACAAAAAATATAAAATCTATCCCACTACTGACAACAGTGGGGTCTTTTTGTAAGTTTTTAGAAGAATAGTGGTCAAATTCGCCTTCTCTGTGGGTTCGACCCTGCTTGCCACATATACTGTAGTTAGTAGGAATATAAGTTTTAAACTTTGACTGGATTCAACGACAGTTGGGTCAAGTTTTTGGCACCGTTACAGGGGAAGTCATGAGCCATTACTTTTCTAAAAAAATTAAAAAAAACATATAAAAAACACACACAAAAATTGAAAATTTTAAAACTGTAAAAAAATCCGCTTCATTTAATACTGAATTATTACTATTTTCTGTATTGCTGAACTTCTATTAGTTCTACTGTTGTGCTATTTTGAACTGTTATTACACTTTTCATTAGCACAAGATAATTCATTGTTACATTAGAAACTTCAAAATTTGAATTAGACACACATTTAACTACTCCTAAAAACATTGTAATGGAAAATCTGTATAATAGAGTTGATCAAAATATGAATGTTCCACAACCCGTAGTTCCAACCCATCAGTTACCTAGACTTAGGGAGTTTCAAATTCCAATTGTATCAAGTAACCCATCTTTCATTAGGTTGACCCCTAGGTCTAGGAACTATGAAATTAAGTAGTCTCACCTTTCTCAACTTCCTTCATTCAATGGTCTTCCAGGAGAGAATTCAGTTGAGTTCATTAGAGAGTTATATAGTTTTGTACAACAATTACCTCTGAGAAATTAAGCAGTCTCACCTTTCTCATTAGAGATTTCTATGGGCTGGAACTACAGGTTGTGGCACATTCATGTTTTGATCAACTCTATTATCCTGATTTTCCATTACAATGTTTTTAGGAGTAGTTAAATGTTTGTATAATTCAAAGTTTGAAGGTTATAATGTAACAATGAATTCTCTTGTGCTAATGCAAAGTGTAATAATAGTTCAAAATAGCACAACAGTAGAACTAACAGGAGTTCAGCAATACAGAAAATAGTAACAATTCAGTATTAAATGAAGCAGATTTTTTTATAGCTTTAACATTTTCAATTTTTGTGTGTTTTTTTTTATGTTTTTTTTAATTTTTTTAGAAAATTAATGGCTCATTCCTTCCCCTACAACGGAGCCAAAAACTTGACCCAACCATCGTTGAATTTGGTCAAAGTTTAATATTTATATTCCTACTAACTACAGTATATGTGGAAAGCAGGGTCGAACCCACAGAGAAGGCAAATTTGACCACTATTCTTCTAAAAACTTACAAAAAGACCCCACTGTTGTTAGTAGTGGGATAGATTTTCTATTTTTTTAACTTTTTTTATTGTGCACAAATGAAACACTACAGTATTTTTTGAGTTTTTTTTCTAAATTGTAATGAAACAAGAAACAGGCTAAAAATAGTAAGAAACAGAGATATAAAATGCTAATAAGTGAACAGTCAAGTAAAATTCCTGGGGAAAAGTATCCATTCTATTGGTTTAAAAAAAGTACTTCAATTCACTTAAAAGTTATTGCAGTGCACCACAAAAAAGATAAGGACTTACCTCCCTCGCCAGGAGCTAAGTCACACAGGCTGATCGATTTTGGAGTTCACCACTCCAAAACAAATCAACTGCAAAAAGTTTGAATTGAAAATGACAACAGTATGAACTCTCCGTAAGTCCCGAAGCAGTTGTGAATTTATTATTTTTTTGAATGATGTATCCATGATCAATCTCTCCGATTTGATTGTGGAGTTTTAAAAATTAAGTTCTAGTGGTGAAAAGTGATTGAATGAACTCAGTATCAATCTCGCTGATTACTACTGAACACATTAATGTATTAAAGTAAAAAGGAAAAAAGTAACCAGTAGAAGTAGTAATTCCTCGAGCTTGAAGATTTAGCCCATTAATTTTTTCGTTATCAATATAGAAAATGAAAACATACTAGAACATATTACAATAATTACAACATGAGTAAAGAATAACTCCCCTAATACTACTCTTCTTTCAGGCTCCAAGGCCTCCAGCTCCTCTCCAGTGTTTCTCTGCTATCTCCCAAGAGTCTTTGCTCTCAAAATGGTGTGTTATTTATAATGGATTGGGTGATGGGTTTAGTTGAGTATTGATGTAGAGGTTTGAAGTGATCATATATGGGTCAAGGTAGTTGATACCCCATGAGCATAACTACATGAATCACAACTAAGAGTTGGTATATTTAGTCTCCACTTTGAAGATGTGGAGGCACTATCTTTTGGGTGATCATTTTTTTATTTACTCAACTCACCAGGGTCACATGTATATCTTCACTAAAAGAGATCTTAACTTGAAATAGAGACACTAGTTGGAATTTTTATAGGATTATAACTTCGATATATTCTATACTTATGGGAAGGGAAATGTGGTAGCATATTCCCTTAACAATAAGTCTCGTTATCACTTAGTGGAGGAGGAATCTGAGTATTTGACTTCATTGCAGCTGACCTTCATGGAGGTGAAGGGGGCAGTTTTTCATTAGTCCATGGTGGTGAATCCTTTGCTTCATCAACGTATGTGAGAGTCTCAGTTGGGATATATTTATTGTGAGGTTCTATATGACCAGATATCCTTAATAGATGCACCATATGTATTTCCTGAAGGAGGTAATCATGTCATCCTATTCCAGGGACTGACAGCGGTTCTAGCCATGTTGCATGAGGGGTTGATGAGGTATTTTTACACTTCCCCCTAGTATTTACATCCCATTGTGGAAAATATGTAATAGGACTTTCATATTTAGTTTTTTTGGGAAATAATGAGGTGGAGATTTACTGGGTTTGTCTCTTGGTGTATCACTTGATAGTAGGTAAAGGCTGAACACCAAGTTTTGGTAGGTTTGAATTGTCCTCTTTAGATCCTAGAGTGGAAGTGGGATGGAATATCTATGGAATTCATGATGTGGTTTCCATGAATAGAGAAAGGTCATGATGTTATATTGGTGATTGTTGATCGACTTACCAATTTAGTTCACTTATTTTCCATCTGATAGTAGAGTATGGTTAAGAGTTTATGGAATTTTTATGTGTGGGAGATCATCTCTCTTCATGGGGTACCCTTGATGATTTTCCTCGACCGTGATGCTCAGTTTACATCATGGTTACTGAGAGGCATGCAGGAGGCTTTTAGGTCACAGTTGTAGATGAGTATTGTGTTTCACCCAAATTGCTAGACCAAACAAACTATCTAGGTGTTTGAGGATATGTTGAGGACCTATCTATTGCACTTTAGCTAAGTTGATATGACTATTTTCCATTGGTAAGGTTTTCTTATAATAATATTTATCACTATAGTATTGACATGGAATGTTTTGAGTCCATGTATGGGAGACCTTTCATGTCACCCTAATGCTAGACTGGTATTAGAGAGGTGTCTCATGTCAGTCCAAAGATAGTACATGCACTAATGGAGAAGGTTCAGGTGATCCATGAGCATATGATTACATCCTATAGTAGTCAAAAATATTACACAGATCAACATCATAGGCCCTTGGAGTTCAAGAAGGGAGACTTTGTTTTCTTTAGAGTCTCCATATGATGAGGATTTTGGAGGTTTGTCTGGGGAGGCAAGATATCTCAAAGGTTCATTGGGTCATTCGATATCCTACAAAGGTTTGGTGAGGTTTATTACCACCTAATCTTTCCCCAATAGTTAGATCGAGTGCATGACGTCTTCCATATGTCACAGATGATGAGATACATTCACAACCCTATGAATGTTATTAACTGGGGTGAGATAGACATTGAAGATATATCCACCTTCATAGAGTACTCAGTGGTGATCAAGTATCAGTAGGATATGATCCTTTGTGGACAAACCATCCCTTTGGTTCATGTTCTTTGGAAGCATGGAAACATGAAGGAGATATACTAGGAGAATGATAGTCAGATGTAGACTCAGTACCCCCACCTTTTTATTTATCTTCTGCTTTTTGGGTTGAAAAAATTTGGATGGGAGAATGTAATGAATCTAGTGTTGATGTATTAGTTCTTTGGATATTTCTATATATAAATATATATATCTAGATTTATCCTCAGAGTAGTCATAGTGTTTGGGTTTCTTGGGATGTCAAAATTAATATACTGAAAAAATTTATATATATTAATGCATGTGCATTAATTGTTTTGATATAAGTTTTTCTCCCATTATTTGGGACCTCATATGGGAAATATTATACCATGGTTGATTTAGGAATGTGGGGTTTACCCTAGGTGTGACATAATGTTGATCGATGTTAGATGTTCCATTTGATGTGACCATTGGAAGGTGTGTTTAACGAAATAAATTATTTATTTATTTATTTTAATTAAATGACATAACCTATCCCAATCCTCTATAAATAAATCATTATAATCTTTCTTCATGGTTGTCTGCATAACCCTATGAGGATTAGAAGAGATCACTCTTCATTAATGGATCATGATTGGAGAACAGAAACAATCAGATCAAGGTGAATCGAGAGGTAGGTATAAAATGAAATAGATCTTATTCATCATTGGAAGACATTTTTTTCACTAATAATGGATCCATAACTAAGTTAGGATTCATTATTTATGGTTTCATCCCCTTCAATTAAATTTTTAAAGAATAGATTTCACCTTCTTTGTTTGATTTAATTTATTCACATATTCCCATTGATTTTTGTGTTATTTAAACTCATAATTCTTATCATGTTGCTCACATGATTCACATCCTAGTTATATCTATGATCCTTGGTCATTGTTTAGGATCACATTGTCCAATGGTGGTATCAATTTTTTCTAGGGATCTTCCCCCATTATTTTTCACATTCTTTGATGTTAGCCCACAGAGTTGCGATTCAACTTTTCCATGACAAATTTGAGCCTGATCAAACCCCTAGATACATCATGTTTGCATGATTGATAGAATGATTGGTATGTTATCAATGGATCATGATGGTATCATGATTTTTGGGTGATGGATATGTGATTTAGGACCTCAAATGGTGGTGGATGTGCAACAGACTCCTGTGAGGGTAATTGAATTTCGATTTCTATCAACCGGAGGTTGAGAATCAATGGACAGAGACATTTCCCATCTGTTTCAGCTTGTAAAATAGTGAGATTTTTGGTGTAATAGGTGGATCAGGAAACCATGTGAAGAATATGATTTACTACATATGATAAACCTGACTAAATGGCATGTAGTTCATAAGAACACACATTTTGTAATCCCCTAACTACGATAGCTAATTTTTTTGACTAGATAAGTGCCAAGTGCTATGTATGACCCTATACACACCATGTGACCTAGTGCTAGAATCTTGGAATGTGCTCTGGGAGTACAAATGAACGGAAAGTCCCTGAATAATGGCATGTCCAGAGTACATGTGAAAGTCTGTGTACTCAGACATGGCCAAAACACCCATACATAACCATGTACATGGGAATGGTTCAATGTACATGGGTATGGGATGGAAGAGAGCATATAATACCTGGGTGGATTATAAATGTATTGTACCACCTATACACACCGTGTAGCAAAACATGTATTCCCAAGTTGTGTTTAAGGGAGAACACACCTAGGAAATGAGGTGAGGTCACACGTCATGTGACCCCATGTACACATCATGTACTTATCCCAAAAATTCTATATTTTATATCTCTATATTTAGAAATCATATTTTTTCTTGTGAGTAGAATATCTTGACTATTTTTTCACATATAAAATGATTTATTTCTTCATTGTGGAATACGAGATGTGATTTGAGGTGTTCTGAGTATGACTCTTCTTCATGTGATTCTTGATGATGGTAATGATTAGGGTAGGATCATAAGAGTGATTATAGGGTTAGTACTCCCTTGTCACAATAGGGAGTGGGCCCCCCATACTCTTTACATAGGTAGATTCATTACTCTCCCATACTTCAGAAGGGTGTGGGTCCTCTATATATGGAGTGTTACTCCCCTATCGTTGTGCTCTGATGGGGAGTGGGTCTTCCACTAGAGTTGTGTCACCCTCGGCTGGGGAGAATAGTGGTGAGGAGTGTACCCCTCTAAATAGATTCTTGTAATGTTTTTTATGATACTAGGAATCAAGGATAGACCATTGGAGTTACAAGAAGACCCATTGTACTTAGTTGGGTTATAGAAATGGAGTTCCACTTTATCTCTTGTCTGATTTTTTTGTGAACATATATATATATATATATGTATATGTATTGGGTTTTAATTTCCCTCTTGTTAATGGGTTGAGCTAACTTATATTGTATATTTCAATTTCTCCCTTTTTGATGTTTGGAAATCCTACTAACTATGTATATAATCACATGTGCATGGGATTTACCCACATGTTCCATGTCTTATGTAGATGATAGGTAGATTGGTGGTGACATTAGTAGAGATTAGTGATAATTTTTTGTATTTACTACTGGTCAGACGTGGATATCAATATATAGGATCCCTCAGTTTTCCATTTTTCCAATTATTGTTATTTTAGGAATTCATTTCTGTTTGGGCATGTATTTTTTTCCCTTTATGCTTTAGATTTATATTTTAATACTCAAATGTATCTCCCTAGAAGTTATTGCATATATGGTTACACTCTAGATGTTGTTTTACTTTTTATTATTCCTAAATAATTTTACATAGATACGGTTGTGTGTGGGTGTAAAGGTATAATAGGAAAAGGCCTCTCATTCTAGTATATGCTTTCTCAGTGCTTATCTCTAGCACCTATCATATTAGAGGTGGGATTGGGGTTGTCACACTCAGCCTTTCGCTGGAATGGTAGGCCCTAGTGGGTGGGTTCATGACACACACAACCCTATAATTATGTGAATAATTATTTTATGTTAAAAATGAAAAAAACATATTCAAATTAAATGTAATTATCAAAAATAATTTCTAATTTACTTAGAAAATAAAATTGTTCCTAAGGAATAATTTTGAAATATTTTGTTATAAGCATTATTTTTATCAAATATATTTTATTTAAAAGTTAATTAAGGGTATTAAAATTACAAAAAAAATATTTTATAGTCATATATAAAATTAATTCAATGGTTATCAATTGGATACAAATGAAAATAAAATCATTTGATAGTAAAAAGGAGATGATTTTTTCTGAAAAAAATGCTTTTATGAGAATAATGTGTTTTTATCATAATAAATTAAATAAATCATTATTTATTAATGGTTTTAATGAAATGTTTATATAATATACTCAATAAAATATTTTATAATTTATTTAATATTTTTTTACTATGAATGGAATAAGAATAAATTAATGTTGTGCTGAAAATGCATTTTTTTTTAAAAATCATTATGTTTTGCGTGCCTATTTTGAAATTGAATTTTTTACACTTATAGAAATTGAATATGGAAAAAATGGATTTATTATTTGGAACTAGTAGTTTCATATTCTATAATGATTTAAATTTCATTTTTGGTCATCATGAATAAATATCACGGTAAAACGTTGATGCCACGATAAAGGTTAAAAATATTAACGGGGGTTAAACATAAAGATAAGTAATAAAATATAACTACAACTTGGATAAATTTTATTGGATAAATATAATTCAACCCAAAAATATCTTATATTCTAATTTGTATTTCCTTGGTGTGACTTTCATAGGAATATGAATTTATTATATTTTAATGTTTTATGTATTTACAAGAGTACCACTCGAATCACTTAAAAAAGGTGGTCCTCTATCCCTCAATACATCACATATTTTGAGCCATATATATCATAAAATCCCTATTAAAATATCTTTCTAAATTCCATCTACATGTCTTAGAAATTCTGGTCTTTCAAAAAGACCAATCCTTAAAGGATTAAGGTGTAAGCCAAATGAGGTTTCCCCAGAAGTGGTAATTATCTTTACCTGTCAATTTATATTTTCATTCCCCATTAACCTCATACAAATATTATATAAAAAACTTTAAATTATGAAAAAATAATAATTAATATACTTAAATTATGTTATGTTAATGGTATATGCATATTCTATCTCCTTTCTATCCTATGAGAAATGATAATGTCGTTCATGCGTATGTGCGGACTACCACCTCCATGAAGAAATGTGATTCATTTTTCATGACCCTCATACATGTTTGGTAATATGGGTTTATTTAATGAATATATATGATATTTATGATATTATTATTATTATTTAAATATATATTATTATTTAAATTTATTTCTTTCTAATCATTGAAAATGAATATATTACTTGTGAGCATGTATAGACTACCATCTCCACAAAGTGATGTAATTAATTTCTCCTCACTAAATTATATTAATTATTATAAATGTGTAAATAATGAATAATTATGATCCTTATAACATTAATAAGAATCTATATCTGATGAATCCATGAGCAATTTACATGGATTATAACCATCAAACTAAAACAAACATGATAAATGGAACAATTAACACCTCAAATATTGATTTTAATGAAGAATTGTTAATAAATGGGTAGTTAGAAATTATAATGTAATTTTATATTATAATATAAGTATTAATAAGGTAATGGTATACAATTATATTAAATATAAATCAATTAGATAGGATCTTAAGAATGTGTATGATAATAGTCAGGGTCTGAGGTTTATGTTTCAATCTCATTTTTGATCTGGCTTGTTTATAATTGGATCTCATTTGGTGGAATTAAATTACCTTTATCTCATAAACCACATATATTATCTTTTACTTTGGTTATTTATTGGGTTTTAATGTTTTTTTCTTTATCCTCTCTTTTAAACTTAAAATGATGGAGAAAATATTTCCAGGAAAAGTAAACCTTATTTCCTCTTTGGTCAGTGAACTTTTCCTTACATGATCATGTTTTTTAAAATGTTTTCAAAAATTTTATGATCAAATAATTATTTATATTTATCTTCAAGCATATATCACTTTATTTTAAAAGTATTAAAAATTATGTTTTATAATATTTTTACAAACATGTTACTTATTACTTTTTAAAAAACTTGTAAAATGAATATCTATTTTATTGTTTACCGTATGAATGACTTTTCTCACCATAATGAATGTCATTTGATTTAAATCCTACTTTAAAATTTTCCTTATTTATTTTAAAATAAAATATTTTTCTCAAAATTCTAGGATTTTGTATTTAAATTTATCAAAATAAACGTAATTTTTCTCATGTTTTCAAAGAAATGTTTAAATATAATTTTAAAGGTATTTTTCATCTATGTCAACATAATTTTATTTTATTTTATGCTTTACTGGGTATATTATATAAATTTAACAATAATTTTCTTTCTCTAGATGTCTAATGATTTTTTAATGTTAAAAAATTTATAAAAAAATTGTTTCTTTTCCATGGGTTATATTATGATGAATTGATGGATGCTTTTATCATCTTTTGGAACATTCATCTATAGTTTTCATTATGTGAAAAGTTTTAATATAATTATATATCACTATAATTAATTATATAATTATTGATATCTCATGATATAATATACAAGTTTATGTGGGATTAAACCTATTTTGAGAATGAAAATATGTTGGGGAGTGTACCCAAAACATTATGGGATATTGTATACTATGTGATAATGGTCTTGGATGTAATCCTTGAATATTGAAATTATTTTATATGAATATTATTGTTCCAAGATTCTTGTGACATGTTCTTATGGTTATGATATTCTCTCATGGATCATGATTAGTTAATGATGATTTCTCACTATTATGACTCACATCTTTCGAAAAGCTAAGTATTTATACCTTGGCACATGATTTATGATCAATGAATGATAGGGGATGAACATCATACGTTATAATCATTCAATAATACACATATTATTATTTTATTAATTCATATGGTAATTTATTTATATCTCTTTTGTTTACCCTTATTGAGCATCTGATATTACCCTTTCTTATGTTTTGATTTCCCCCTGGTTATAAAGAAAGGTTTTAAGTTGGATTTCCTAAGAAGGAAACTATGAGAAATGAATTATAGGGGGAATATTATAAATTTATCATAAAATAAGTTTATTTTGTATCTAGTCTCAAAATATACTAAACCTTTATGGTTTTAATGTTTGAATTATTATGTAATATATTATGTTTCCATTTAAAATGATGTATTATTTATGTATATTTTGATTGGGTCACCTCATTTAGTATTAAAGTATGTTTTAATTATTTTTATAGATTAAGTTGTGAAAAAAATGAGTATATAACATAAGATAGCCTATGATTAACTAAATGTGATATAGGGTGAACCTAAAAGGTTCATAGGCTAATAAGAAGGTGACATAATTTAGGACATCTCAGGAATGATTTTTATGTTTATATGATTTATCAATCTGATTATTCTAGTATAATGTTTACAAAATATCCTTTTAGTTAGTAGCTAGAACCTAGAGGATTTATGTTAATAATGAATATGGAAGATAATGCAATGATTTTCCTCTTGATAAACCAAATGGAATTCTAGATTGAATGTAAAATTGTATTTCTATTCTCATGAAACTCTCTTAAGAAATGAATAATGTTGATCTTACAAATGATAAAATGAGGTACCAATGCACCATTGATTCATTCATTATGATACATCCACATTCTTTTAGTGGGCCCTCTGGTCCACTAGTGTCTGAGAAATGGATCAGTGCCGCTGAAAATATATTTTCTCTTATCCAGTGCCTAAAGAATGAATAATTTTTCCTCGTCGTATACCATTTGTAAGATAAATCTCATAAATGGTGTAATATTATTAATAATATGATGCAAGAGGAGGAAATTAAATTTATGGGATGGGATAAGTTTAAGATTAAATATTTTAGTAACTTCGTTATTTTAATCTTATCATGAAAATGGAAAGAGAATTCATTAAACATAAGAAAAAGGATGATGAATGTATTAGAACCTATGAGGAAAAATTTATATGACATGAAAGTTATGATTATAGTTTTATCATTGAACCTAAAATAAAAATGGTTCAATTTTTAAGTAGCTTAAGACCAAGTCTCCAAAATGCATTTTCTATGAAAAAAACTATTGTAGGTATGAATAAATAATTCAATGTTATTTCAAGGAAGATATGGAGATTTGGTTTTCCCATCAACCTCATGATTTTTATAGTAATATAAATATGTATTTTTTAAGAAATTATAATATTAAAACACATTAAATAAAAAAATGAATCTTTATTTATTTTAGATATGTTAAATGAATCATTATGGAGACTATCTCCAAGGGACTGGTAAATGTTTCAAGTCTCGAAAAGAAATACATTGAGTAATTGAATGCTAAAGAGATGTAATGGTGAAATACAATTAAATTAATATAGACATATATCAAGTAAATGAACCACCCACACTCTAATACTATAACTACAAGAAGTATGGGAATTATGACAACTTGTGCATTAATCTTATGGTTATGGATTTTAATGGGTGTCAACAACCACTTAATCCAAGATAAAATGGAAAATATCATGTTATCACAACTACTGAAGTGGTCCATGAGAATGAAGTAGTAAATGGTATACTTATCATCCTCTATAGAGTGTAAAATATCTTATTTGATTGTGATTTTACCCACTCATTTATATATGAAGATTTTTATAAGGGTGTCACATTCCTACCTCAATGATTAGATATTGAATTATTAATGAGAACTTCTAATGGTATGATTATTGTATTTTAAGTTTATCACTACTCTCCAATTTCAGTTTGTGGGAATTTGATTCCTAAAAATAATGTTATTCTTCCACTCATTAAATTTGATGTGATTTTGGGAATGGATTATATTTTTTATATAGATCGCATATCAATTTATGAGTAAAAGAAGTCACATTTCACATTAAAAATGAAAAAATTAGCATCTATCAATGTATGGGTGAATATGAACATCTTATGGAAACACCATAACTTATATAGGTTTTATTACCTATAAATAAGGGATATCTATCTCAAATAGTTTGGGTAAACTCAAAATTGATGTTACACTTATTTTCTGGGAATATGCATATATATTTCCTGAATAGTTTCCTATTCTTACTAAAAATCATGAAGTTGAGGTTTCAATAGGACTCATACCAAGTGATACATATATTTTAAATATTCCTTATATAATGGCCTCAATTTAGTTTAAAGAATTGAAGAAGAAACTCTAGAATAATATTGATTATGGATTCATTCATCCAAGTGCATAACTATGGGGTGAAACTATTCTTTTTTTAAAGTAATGATGGATCAATACATATTTTCATTGGTTATCAGGAACATAACAAGATTTCTATAAAGGAAAAGTCTTCTCTAACCCATATTTATGATTTGTTTGATCAACTTTAAGAAGATAAATAATTTTCAAAAATTTACCTATGATGTAGATATTATCAGTTGAGGGTCAAAAGCGGAGAAATATCTATGACATAGTTATGTATGAGGTATAGACACTATGAATTTATAGTTATTCCATTTTGACTTACTAATATCCATGTCATCTTCATGGATATAATGAAAAAAATATTCATAGAATACCTTGTACTGTTTATGGTAGTCTTTATAGTTTATATTTCTATATATTATAAAACCAAGGAAGGTAATGAATATCATTTGAGGATTGTATTGAGGACCTTGTGTAAGGAGAAATTATTTACCAAATTTATTAATTATGAATTATGTATAAATAATATATCATTATTTTTTCATGTAATGAAAAGTGAGGTGATATCAGTGGATACTTCTTTGATAAAAGTTATTGAACATTGTCCCAGAACAAATATGGTGAATAAAATCCACAGTTTTCTAAGGTTTTATAGATTCTATTGAATATTTCTGATAAATTTCTCTTCACTATAAAATCCACTAAATATGTTGATGTGAAATGAAACCAATTTCCTTTGGAATAATGATTACAATAAAAAATCAATGAACTAAAGATAATGTTATTCAGTGCACCAGTGCTTACACTATCTTATAGAATATAAGGGTTTTTAATCTATAGTGATTCATAAAATAAGGGCCTAATATATTTTCTTAGTTATAATTATATATTAGCATATTATGTCTCACATCAATTTACATTAAATGAGAAAATTTATCTAACTCTTGATTCTGAAGATGTGGTAATTTTTACTTTTATGATATAGAAGATTTATCTGTTCAGTGATATGTGTGACATATATATGGATAAAAAAATATTGAATTATATATTCACCTTAAAATAAATGAATATAAATTATAGGTTATTATTGGAAATGATTAAATATTATGAATACTTAATATATTACCACCCTAGGAAGCTGAAAAAGGTGGTTGATACTCTGGGTCTGAATGACTATGCTATATTTTTTTGATAGTGATTGAAAGATATCAAATACTTATGGATTTACATATGATGAAAATTTAAATAATTATGGAAGTATAAATAACCAATATTTATCAAATTAATATTAAACCATCAGTTTATGTTAATATTAAAGAGGTGTATAAGTGGGATATAAAGTTGTAAAAGATGGTAAGGATTGTTTTTCAGTTCAATATTGACTATGATGGCATGATCGGAGTTAAGAACTAGGAATGTGTCCCATTAATACCAAAATTGGTGGATCTATTGGATTAATATCAAATTTCGTCATCTTCTATTCATCCTATAAGTATGATAATTTATAGAGATGTTAATGATTATTTCTTATAGGACAATATGAGGAGAGATATTATGGAGTGTTTTTATTAATGCTTGGTATACCAACAAGATAATGTTGGGATATATAATTATAATGGGATGTTACAAACATTACCCATACCTAATTGGAAATAGGAAAACATCACATTGGATTTAATTATGGTACTCCCCAAGATATCTAAAGGGAATAATTATATTTGGGTTATAGTCTATCACCTAATCAACAGATTTAATTACTATAAAAGAATATTTCTTTCTTGACCAGCTCATAAAGATATATATTAAGGAAGTGTTAAGATTTAATGGAGTACCAGTCTCATCATATATGATCGAGATCCAAGGATTATATTAAAATTATTGAGAAATATTCAGTAATATTTGAATATGGAGTTTATTTTTATCACTATATATCATCCTCAGACATATGGTCAGTCTGAGAAGACCATTAAAACCCTAGAAGATATATTGAGATCCTACTCCATTGTTTTAAAATGATGTTGGGATCAACACCTTTATAAAGATTATTTTTCTTACAGAAAATTATTTTACCCGAGAATTTATATGGATACTTATGAATCCCTCCATGGAAATATGTGTATGACTCCAACATGTTGGTATAAAGTTGGGGAATGAAAGTTATTTAGACTTGATATAGTTAAGGAAATGGCATATATGGTTTTAGCCATTAAGAATAACATTAGAGAATATTAGATTTGACAGAAATATTATGGTAATAATCCTCAATGATATTTTTAGTTCAAAGTTACTGATAAAGTGTTCCAATGGATATATATGTGTGTAATAATGTAATGATATTTAAAAATATCCTATTTACTCCATTATTTCTCCAGATTCATGTGGTGTGACTTCCTGTAGATGGTTGGGGAAGCTATGGATGGCGAAGGGGCTCCTTTCGGTGAATGTTTCGGTGATCGGTGAAGGATCCATGGCATAGGGTATCGATTCGGGTCCTCATGTGGTGAAAGGATTTGATGGGTTTGATGGTGTTTTTAGTTGTGATTGTTGATTTTCTTGAATGGTTTGAGCCTGATGGTGGGAAGAAAGTGCTGCCAGCATTGACTACATGGAACATACTTCAAAGGATGATTCAGAGTTGGCGATTCATATTTGAAAATATTTATGGATTTGGTTATTTGAGAGGGTATGGAATTTTCCATTGGATCGGGCCTGTTCTTTGACATAGGACACTTGTTTGCCGAACTGCCTTGCAACTATGAAGAGATTCATCATGTTTATTTGCTGGGGAGGGTAAAATCCATGTTTTCAGTCTGGTTTTATTTTTTTTTCATACAGGTGTGAGTTTTATTATGTCCATGATGTCTATGCGGTTTCCCCCCCCCCCTTTCCCTTAAAATGGGGTTTTATCATAATAATAAAAAATTGAAGGCCTTCGGGCCGTTGGATGTAATGATATTTAAAAATAAGTGAATGTTAAACCCTAAATATATCAGTCACCATGAGATTCCAAATCATATCAGGATGATGGATTATCACTTGGAACTTACTCTAAACCTATCTCAAGTTCATGATTTGTTCCATATATCACTTTTTAGAATGTGCATTTTAGATCTTTTGCTTTTAATAAGCTTACAAAAGAGCCTTAGCCCTGTTGGTGAGGACTCTCCATGTGTATCCAAGAGACCCAAGTTCAAAATCAGGCAGAGATATAATTTCCGGGTCAATGTAGTAGGCACTGTAGTAGCTGGAACTATTCATCTGTTTGGGCTTTTGGGCCACCGGTTTGGGCCTTAGGTCCTTCAAGGCCTTCAGGCCACCTGAAATTGTGCTTAATGATGAGACAAACTCTACAAGGATCAGACTCCAGATGAGGATTCAGAGCAGACACATTCACCAGAGAAAAAGATAAGCATATTTTTAGAAAGAGAGGGTATGTATTTGCCATCTGGACCAGCCTGTGCATGCATGGGAAGCCTAGCCGAACAATCCATGTGAAGGTGGAGAGCTGACATCGTGATGAAGAATATGGGGATGAGAAGTTCCAAGTATTTATAGTCTGTATATTTCCCTAATACCTACAGGTCATGTAATCTCTAAGACTACAGGCCCTTTAAGGGTTCCCCCTAATCCCTTGAAAGGGGGGTTATCAAAAATCAATAAAAAAATAAGGCCTTCAGGACATTAGAGGATTTTAATGAACTCAGTGGTTATACCATTAGAGAATGATCTTTCTTATGAGGATAAATTGGTATAAATTATGGATCATCGAGATAAAGTGGTATGAAATAATAACACTTAACTAGTTAAGGCCCACTATAGGACATATAAATTCAAGGATATAAATTGGGAATTTGAGGATGTGATGAGGCATAGGTATCCCCAATTTTTGTATCAGAGTTATTAAATTTCAAGGGTGAAATTCTTATAAGGGTGATCATTTGTAACACCATAAGATTTTAAAATATATTTATCTTTACTAAATAAATGTGTTTGATAGCTTATGAAGCACAAAACCCCAAAAATATGTGAATAATGATTATAAATTATAAAATAGAGCACATTATATGGTATTTAAATAAAATATAATTGTCAAAAATAATTTCTAATTCACTTAGGAAATATTATTGATCCTGAAGAATTGTTTTGAAATATATTTTTTATGAGCATTGTTTTTGTCATATATGTTTTAATTAAAAAATAATTAACAGTATTAAGCAAATTAAAAACTATTTTTTACACATGTTTAAAATTAATTTATTGTTTATTAATTCGTTATAAATGAAAATAAAATCATTTCAAGATAAAAAGGAGAATGTTTCCTGAAAAAAACTCTTTTCATGTGTGTAATGTGTTTTCATGTTAATAAATTAAATTAATCTCTATTGATGAATGGTTGTAATTAAAATTTTAGATAATATATCCAATCAAAAATTTTAACATCCATTCTATATTTTTTACTAGGAAAGGATTAATAATAAATCGAGTGTTATTCTTAAAAATTCATTTTTCTAAAAATAGTTTTCATTATGTTTTGAAAGATTATTTTAAAATGAATTTTTTCTATATATAGAAGTTGAATATATTAAAAATATCAGACTTTGAATCTGGTGGATCAAATTTATAAATTAGTTAAATTTTATTTTTTGTAATATTGAATAATTACAATGGTGTACTATTGTCACCATGGTAACCAGTTAATATATTAACAGAGGTTAAAATTATAAATAAGGAATAATATATCTTTAAACCATGGATAAATGTGATTTTTTAAGGTATTTTGACCCAAACATATCTTATCCTAAATTTTTAGTTGCCTTCATTCCACTTTCACTAGAATATGGAATTATTATATTTTAATGTTTTAACATTTTACAAGAGTTCCACTCCCTTCACTTATAAATGGAATTCCTCTACCCTAACCACTTTACATTTTTTTATCCATATAGATCAACCAAGTAATTAACGTAAATATTTATAAATTTCTTCACCATGTTTTATATTTTTTTTCTTCCCAAAAGGACATCCTTTGAACTCTTAAGGTTTAATCCAAAGGAGGTTTCCAAAGAATATGTCATTGTCTTTACTAATTTATTTCTAGTTTCATTATTCCTTAACCTCATAAAAATATTATATAACTATTTAAACATTATGATATCAGTATCACTTCTATACTAAATTGTTTTTATGTTAATGTTATATCCATTTTTTCCCTCAATTCCATCCAATGAAAAATTAAAACATTGTTTGTGTGTATGTGGGGACTACCACCACCACGAAGCAACAAGATTTCTTTTCCATATATTCCATATATTAATATTCATATAGATGTATTTAATGAATATATCTATGATATTTATGATATTATTATGATTATAAAAATATTTATTATTATTTACCTTTTTTTATCCATCCATTGGAAAATGAAAACATTATGTGCTGATACATACGGACTATTGTCTCTAAGAAGTGATGTAATTAATTTTTCATCACCACCTTATATAAATGATTATAAAATTTTATATAATGAATAAATATGATACTTATAAAATTATTAATACTTTGGGGATTATGAATCCATGAAAATGTGTAAGGATAGGAAGATTCAAACCAAAACAAAAAATTGGAGTGTTGATGCCCCCTCTTCACCCAGAGTTGGAGTGTTTATCCTAGATCTCTTGGAAAATATTAGTTATCTATAAGGATTTGATTTCTCAGTTGTTCTTTTCCAAGGGGGTCTAAGGGATCAATGGATAGTTCATTTTCCTAATCCCTTGAGTAGTGAATCCCCCCTTGTAAGAACCCAGATCCTCTTTTCAGGTATGTTTTTCTTTTTTCAGGAGTTTTTGAGAAAAGGGGAGTTTCTAGAAATTTTTGAATTACACGTTGTGTACTGCGTTGCCATAGGATACCATGTGTTGACCATGTCGTGGACACACACAGGGTCGTGTGGGGTGACGTGGAGGCCACCTAAAGCAGAGTATAGAAAAGGCATGTACATACTGTGTACTTTAAAAGTACATGCCATGTACCTTCTTTTTTTATTAAATGCACCAAGGTCGCGTTTGACGAAAAGAACCGACTTCTTCTGGGTATGGTTCATCTGAGAGTGAGGGTACGGCTGCAGATCTTCGACGAGCCCCCGAGCCTCCATCCATCCTCTGAATCGAAAATCATCAGATGTGTTGGAATCGTATAAGTTAGTTCTCTCTTCTGCTGGAGCCTCATTTCATGATTCCTCTTCTTTTCCAAGTTATTGTGGGTTGAATGTTTTAGATGTTTTGTAGATATTTGACATTATAATGAGATTCAATCTTCGAGGTTCACTTATAGAAATCTCCTAACCTTGAGGTAGGTGGTTTGTGCCTTTCTGTTGAAATTCTGTGAGTTTTATGTACAAATTTTCCCTATACCCATGAACGGGGTATTGCACGTTTATCGTTCTAGCCCTATTGTTTCTCTGATATGCTGGTATGCCTGAGTAGACGATTATAGATTGTGAATAGGGTGAATTTTTGTGCTTTGGATGTATTTTCATGCATGTTTTTTCCTGTTTTGACCTTTGGGTCTTGTTTTCCTGTTAGGCTACTGGTTACTTTCCCATGCCTAGTATTGTAGGATGGTGTGACTATTGTTCTGACATGCTGATATACTATAGAATTCTAGTGAAGTATTTCTTGAGGTTTACTTGGGCCGATATGTGATGCTACACTTTCTTGACTTACACAGGGCCATGATAACCTGGTGTATAAACCATAGGGAGAATTGACGTTGAGGGCTTCTCCAGAGTGCCTTTATAATTATACAATGTGAGACCACAGGGGGAATTGACGTTGAGTGCTTCCCCAGAGTGTTTGTAGTTCCTCGACGCAGGACATAGGAGGAATTGGCGTTGAGTGCTACCCTAGATCACCTTTAGTATGATATGAGACAATAGGGGGAATTGACGGTGAGTACTTCCCCAGAGAGTCTATAATTTAGCCGAACCAGAGGGGCAAGACTGTGTGTGCTTCCTAGAGGGTTGCTGGTACTTGTTGGGTTGAACTAGAGGGGTTAGGCTGTGAGTACTGTCTAGAGAGTTACCTGTTGTGTTTATCTACTTACTTATCTGCTGCTTGATTTTGAGTCTGTGGATTGTATTTTTCTACTGATTACTTCCGGTTTACTACTTTTTGTACTTTTTCCTGCCATATATTCACTGACTTTTAGGCACAGATCTTGTGGTGTTTGCCTACTGGTATTCGTATCACATCTTATTTGGGCCATGATTTTGGGCCCAAATATATTTTATTGTTGTAGGTATAGACAAGTTCAAGCGCCCTTCGACTTCAGGTACTTGATTTGATGTGGAGCTGGAGAGCATGGGACCAAGTTGTGGCTTGCGATGCTAAGGAGTTTATCTGATTTCTTTTGCACTTTGGTTTAAAACTGGTTTTATTTAGAATTGTGACTTATTTGGATGTTTTCCTAGACATATGTACCATGCATCATTTTATATATATATGATTCAGTTGTTTAATACCTTAGTCTTCTTCTGTTTACTGTTTTTGGATATTTACTGCTTCCACTATTGTATATTTGTTTCTCTTCCATTGTGTTACTATGATAATGAGGGTATAGTTTCCCCACTATCACACCCAAGGCCCTCGATGCTAGTCGGTAGCCTCTGGCGTTCGGGTAAATGCTCTTGAGTCCATGTGACCAACCGGGTACGGGGCGCCTCTAGGTGTCTTCCAGAACCGGGATGTTACAAAGTGGTATCAGAGGAATTATTTTCTATTTACTTACTATTTGGAGCCTATAGTCAGGGATAGGATGGAATAGGTACTTGGTAATAAGTTGTTCCCAAGAGTAGATAACCTGTGTATAGGGAAAAACCAATCTACCTCGTTTATTTCAATATTTATGGTTTGTGATTTACAGTTGATTTGATTTTCACTGTTAGGTGACTCACATGTATTGTGCTGTTATCATTGATATTATTGAGGTTCTATTTCTGTCGCAACCCGATGAGATGAGGGTATGACATCTCATGCATCATATAGGCACTTTTTAGAATTTACACTTCATGCATTATTTCCATGCCATATAGGATGTATTTGCAATTTCATGTTGTTATGATAGATGTTGTGTAGAATATGCATGTTGTTGTGATAGATGCCTTGATAAAAATACCTGTTGTTTGATATGGTATTGTTTTGTGTAAGGTTTTTCTTAAATGGATACCAAACTTTGGTTCTTGAGGTGTTATGGGCCCTCATGGACCGAAATTTGGTGGATCGTTGCACTATTTTCTTGTTTATGACATGTATGAGATGCCAAACGTTGATTAACAGGGAGTATGGGCCCTCACAGATCGGAATTTTGCACTTTCAATATTTGTTTCAGTGTTTTTATGGGTTCCAGAGTAGTTTCTCAGGCTTACTGTCCAGAAAAACCCAGAATACAAGCCATGTAATGTTAAGTACACGCCATGTGTTCTTCTGTTCGGGAAGAAACAACTTTTCCTAAGTACACGCTGTGTACCTTATGTACACGTCGTGTAGTCTCTAACCGTGTTACAGGTCATGTGGGAAGAGACACAGGATGGGGAATTTTTTATAGGAATACGCCATGTACGAGTTGAACACGCCATGTAGTGTAATCCTAGGAACCCATCCGTGTAGCTAACAACACGGGTCGATGGAGTCTCTTCTTGTACACGTCGTGTCAGGTTTGAACATGTCGTGTAGTCTGACCTAGGTACCTGGCCTTGTCACTAACAACATGGGTCAGTGTTATCCCTTCATGAACATGTAGTTTCCCTTTCAAACACGTTGTGTAGTGTGAGCCGTGTGTCAGGTCGTCGTCACTAACAACACGAGCCAGTTGAATCTTGTCTAGTACACGTCGTGTCTATCTTGAACATGTCGTGTATTCTTGTTTTAGGAAAGTCGTGTGGCTTAACCGTGTAGAAGAACCCGGGCAGGGAAAGAGGATTCAAGTACATGTCATGTGTTAAGACAACACGCCATGTGTTTGGTGTGTTACACGACTAGTTTTGGCAGAAGTACACGCCCATGTGAATGACTTCAAGGAACACGCTGTGTAGGAAGTGTACATGTTGTGCAGTCATGTTTTGTAAAACTTGAATGTTTTCTTTCTCTTGTTCTCTTCTTACACTTCCTTAATTCAGTCCCTATTAATCTTGATCTAAGGTGTGCGCTTGACCTTGCAGATTCATGCCACTGAGACGTCCTCTAGCTATCCACTAGTTACAGGGTAGTGATTAGATGCCGGATATGGCTGATCAGGGACTTCCAGCAGATCCTCATATTGTTCTAGTCTTGGCACCAACAGTTATACCTGTTACCGATGCTGAATCACAGTTCAGGGAAGGCTTCTTGAGGATGATGCAGACCTTTCAGGGAGCGTCGCCTCCTACCCAGTCGATGGCTGATTTGACATGGGTCTTCCAGCAACAGCATCCTCCCACCTTCTCAGGGGAAGTAGGACCTCAGGCTACAGAGTCATGGATAAAATCCATGCTGACGTTCTTTGAGCATCTGGAGACACCTCCAGAGAGGAGGGTTAATATCGCTACCTATATGCTATGGGATTCTACCAAGAGATGGTGGGAAGTGATCTCATATGGGGGGTCAGTAGCAGGTTATGGCTTGGGAGGAGTTCCAGAGCATCTTCTATGACTAATTCTATCTGGAGAGCCTGAGGGCCGACTGAGCCCGGGTGTTTATGAGCCTTGAGCAGGGTACCATATCATTTAAGGAGTATTCCTCTCGTTTCACCAAGCTTTAGCGTTTCACACCCATCTTGGGAGGATATGGGTTATTCCTAGCAAGGAAGTTCGAGGATGGCCTCAAATAGGACATCCGCTCTCAGGTGAATATCTTCAGGTTGACTTACATCACTTATATCTTCAACCAGGCACTGATCATGGAGCACAATCTGAGGGATTCCAGAGTTATGAGCCAAGGCGGCTCGGCATTTGGAGTTAGCATCCCTCCTACTGACAATAGGAAGTGCCGCAAAGAGTCTTCGTGTGGTGATCCAAGGAGGCGAGAGACACCTCCAGGTTGCCAGGTGGTATGCTACCAGTGTGGAAGGGCTGGACATATGAGGTCATAGTTCTAGAGAGACCCAGTGGAGTGTCAATCTTTCAGAAAGATGGGTCATCTTTATAACTTCTTTAAGATATTCTCACCAGCAACTGGTGATAGGAGTTCTTCTATGAATCCGCATTCAGGAACAGCACCACCGGTTTCTCACTAATCAGGGAACTGGAGTTCTTCCAGCCGTTCAGGCCAAGGTGGAGGTCGTGGTCGTGGTGGTTAGTTTCCAGTATTTCAGCGACAGTAGAGTGGATCGGCTCAGAGTGTTCAGGTAGGGTCACAGGGCCATGGAGCAGGCCAAACCTTTGCAGTGCAGCAAACCCAGTAGGAGCAGGATTCCAGACCTTCTACAGTTTGAGGTACGATCCTAGTGGCCTCAGTTTTATCTTCAACTCTTTTTGATATAGGGGATTCCCATATCTTTATATCTATTGTTGTTTTGGAGAGCCTCGGGCTCTGTATCTTTTCTTCTGTCGACGTTTTGACACTAGACACTCTGTTGGGGACTAGAAAGGCTAGTGTACGACAGTTCAAGGAGTGCCCTCTAGAGGTTGGTGGGTGCCACTTCTTATGGGATCTATATGTCCTAGAGATGACAGGATATGATGTCATTCTTGGAATGGATTGGCTAGTTTCCTTCCAGGCAGTCGTTGACTGTTATCGCCGAAGGGTGGGTTTCATATCACGAGAGGTTGGATCGTTTCTTCATAAAGGTGAATGGGATGTCCAGGGGAGCAGAGAGGGTCTAGAGAATCATGGGTTGGGAAGAGTTACAGCCCATATTTCTAGTCTATATATAGATGATCAGGGGACTTCACAGTTAGACTTTCCTTCAGTGGTGGATTGTTTTAGAGATGTCTTTCCAGATGACTTTTCAAGATTGCCTCCAGAGTATGAGGTGGACTTTTCAATTGATCTTGTGTTAGGGGTCGCACCGGTGTCCATTCCTCCTAATAGGAAGGCTACACCAGAGTTGCAGGAGCTCAAGAAGTAGTTGGAGGAGTTACAGGAAAATGGTTTCATCTGAACCAGTACTTCTCCTTGGGGTTCACCTATCATATTTTTGAAGAAGGCAGATGGTACTCTTAGGCTTTGTGTGTATTATCGGAAGCTGAACAAGTTGATGGTCAAGAACCGATATCCCTTGCCTAGGATTTATGATCTCTTTGATCAGCTTCAAGGAGCCCGGGTGTTCTCAAAGATTGACTTGAGGTCCGGTTACCATCAGTTGCACGTTAGACCATTAGATATACCCCTTATAGCCTTCTGGAGAAGGTATGGTCTATACGAGTATATGGTTATGTCGTTCAGTCTCACGAACGCACCAGCAGTTTTCATGGCACTGATGAACCGAGTATTCTATCCATACTTGGATTCCTTTGTGGTGGTCTTCATGGAAGATATCTTAGTGTACTCTCACACTCGACACGACCATGCTACCCTTCTTGAGATCATTTTGAGTACACTGAGGGAGCATCAGTTATATGTTAAGCTCTAAAAATGTCACTTTTGGATGGATAAAATTCACTTCTTGGGTCATGTTATCTCAGAGACAGGAGTGTCAGTAGACCTAGAGAAAGTGAGAGCAGTAGTTTCCTGGGAGTATCCAAAGAACGTCTTTGAGGTTCAGATATTTCTAGGGCTGGCTGGATACTACAGATGTTTTATACAGGACTTCTCATGCTTAGCATCACCACTGAAGAGTTTGACTAAGAAGGGTGCGAAGTTCTTATGGTCATATTCTTGCGAGTCATACTTTCGGGAGCTTAAATGGAGGTTGACTTCAGCACTAATACTAGTATTGCTAGAGTCAAGAAAGATCTATACTATTTACTGTGATGCTTCAGGTATCGGGCTGGGAGCTGTGCATATGTAGGGAGATGGAGTCGTGGCGTACAGGTCTCGGAAGTTGAGGCCACACGAGAGGAATTACCCAACTCATGATATGGAGTTTGTAGTTGTTGTTCATGCCTTAATTTGTTGGATACATTACCTTCTGAGAGATCAATTTGTGGTTTTCACTAACCAAAAGAGTCTCAAGTACATCTTCACTCAGTGTGATCTGAATTTGAGACAGCAATGGTGGGTTGAGTACCTTCAGTATTTTGACATTGATCTTGCCTACACGCCTGGGAAAGGCAACACAGTGGCTAATGTGTTGAGCAGGAGTACTCAGGTACAGGAAGTTTAGGAGGCCAGTAGTGAGTGGAAGCTTATGGATCTGTTCACAGAGATACATTTGGAGGTGCATGATAGACAGGTTCAGACCTTTCTTTCTTCTATAGCTATTACCTCTACCCTTCTTGATCGAGTACGAATGAGGCAGCTATCAGATTCTGAAGGCTTAGTCCTGTGGGAAAGTGTGTCAGGAGAGGACCCTATTCCTAGATGGACTATAGGCAAGGATGATATCTTTCATTTCTAGGGATTTGTATGTGTGCCAGCAGATATACGTGAGGAGCTGATTTGGGATTTGCATTCCTCTATTTGGGCAGTCCATCCTGGTGTCACCAAGATGTATCGTGATCTACACCGTTAGTATTGGTGGCCAGGTATGAAGAGGGATTTTTATGGTTTTTTTATGAGGTGTTCCAACTGTCAGCAGGTGAAGGTGGAGCATCAGCAACCAGCAGCGCTTCTACAGTAGTTACCCATTCCCGAGTGGAAGTGGAACGATGTCACGATGGATTTCGTGACAGGGTTACTGAGCTCGCCTTGCATAAATGATGCAGTATGGGTTGTCATTTATAGACTCACAAAGGTTTCTCACTTCTTTTCGATCAAGGAGAACTTTAGTGTTGATGAGTTGGGCTGGTTGCCTATCAGTTGCAGTTACCTCAAAGGTACCAGGCTATGCACGATGTTTTTCATGTCTCTGAGCTCCAGCATTACTTTTCAGACCTGTCTCATGTCTTTCAACCTAAGGAGGTTGAGTTGGAAGTGGGTGCATCCTTTGAGGAGTATCCTATATGGATTGTTGATTGAAGTGTGAAGGTTCTCTGTGGCTAGTATGTTCCTCTGGTACGGGTGCTATAGCAGCACGGGTGAGTACAGGGCGAGACTTGGGAGAGGGAGGCTAATGTACGATCGCAGTGGCCAAAGTTGTTCGGGGTTTCTTCTTCTACGCCACCTTGCTAGGGAAATTTGGGGATGAATTTCTTTAAGGGGGGAAGTTTTTAAGAACCCAGATCCTCTTTTCAGGTATGTTTTTCTTTTTTCTGGATTTTTTGAGAAAAGGGGAGTTTTGGGAAATTTTTGAAATACACGTCGTGTACTTTGTGAGTACACATCGTGTACTACGTTTTCGCATGAGGTCGTGTACTGGTTATGTCATATCCACACACACGGTCATGTGGGGTGACGTGGAGGCCGCCTAAATTTGAGTATGGAAAAGGAAAGTACACGCCATGTACTTCAAAAGTACATGTCGTGTACTTTTTTTTTCATTAAACGCACAAGGGTCGCGTCTGACGGACAGAACCGACTTCATCTAGGTCCGGTTCGTCCGAGAGTGAGGGTACGACCGCGAAGCTTCGACGAGCCCCCAAGCCTCCATCCATCCTCCGAATCAAACACCGTCGGTTGGGTTGGAATCGCATCGGTGAGTTCTCGCTTCTTCTGTAGCCTCATTTCATGATTCCTCTTCTTTTCCAAGTTATCGTGGGTTGAATGTTTTATAAGTTTTGTAGATCTTCGACGTTCTAATGAGATACAAGCTTTGAGGTTCACTTATACAGATCTACTAACCCTTAGGTAGGTGGTTTGTGCCTTTCTGTTGAAATTATGTGAGTTTTATGTTCAAATTTGTCCAATACCCATAAATGGGGTATTGCGTGTTTACCATTCTAGCCCTATTGTTTCTCTGCTATGTTGGTATGCCTGAGAAGATGATTATTGATTGTGAATAGGGTGAATTATTGTGATTTGGATGTATTTCCATGCATTTTTTTTCCTGTTTTGACCTTTGGGTCTTGTTTTCCTGTTAGGATACTATTTACTTTCCCATGCCAAGTATTTTAGGATGGTGTGACTATTGTTATGACATGCTGATATGCTGTAGAATGCTAGCCAAGTAGTTTTTGAGGTTTACTTGGGCTAATATGCGATGCTGCACTTTATTGACTTACACAAGGTCATGAGAACCTGGTGTATAGACTATAGGGAGAATTGACGTTGAGGGCTTCTCCAGAGCGTCTTTATAATTATACGATGCGAGACCATAGGGGGAATTGATGTTGAGCGCTTACCCAGAGTGTCTATAGTTCCTCGACATGGGCCACAGGGGGAATTGATGTTGAGTGCTTCCCAAGAGCGCCTTTAGTATGATACGAGACTACAGGGGGAATTGACGGTGAGTGCTTCCTCAGAGAGTCTATACTTTAGCCGAACCAGAGGGGCAAGACTGTGTGTGCTTCCCAGAGGGTTGCTGGTACTTGTTGGGTTGAACCAGAGGGGTTAGGCTGTGAGTACTACCCAGAGGGTTACCTGTTGTGTTTAGCTATTTACTTAGCTACTTCTTGATTTTGAGACTGTTCTGGGATTCGTCTCACGCCCTTTTTGGGCCATGATTTGGGGCCCAAACAGATTATATTATTGCAGGTATAGACAAGGGAAACTGCCCTTCGATTTCAGGTACTTGATTTGGCTTTTTTCCTAGACATATGTACCATGCATCATTTAATATATATATGCTTTAGTTGTTTAATATCTCAGTCTTCCGTTGTTTACTGTTGTTGGATATTTACTGCTTCTGCTACTGTATATTAGTTTCTCTTCGGCTGCGTTACTCTGCCAATGAGGGCATAGTTTCCCCACTATCACACCCAAGGCCCTCGCTACTAGTCGTAAGCCACTGGCGTTCAGGGAAATGTGCTTGAGGCCATGTGACCAACCAGGTACGGGGCACCTCTGGGTGGCTTCCGAAACCGGGACGTTACACCCCTTGTCTGGACTTGGTTCCTTATAACTTGTCAAGCTCCCTTTCATGCTTTAGGGGGCTCCTAGAGTTTCTCATATTAATCAAATGGCCCAAGGAAAGGGTATTGATTGTTGTTCCCCTACTCTTGATCCTACTCCTCATGATCTAGGTCCCTCGGAGTAGTTTCCTTCCATCTCTTCAGCCCTATATAATGTATTATGTCATGTCCAAGATACTCTGGTTATTTTGGTTCATTTTTCTACCCAGTCCTCACAAGAAGAGATCCCTCAGATGAAGTCTCCCATTATCCACCTGATAGAAGGTATGTGTATAAGTTCCCTCTCCTGGTTTATGGTACATGAACTTTCTATGAAATCCATATCTAGGGTTATGAGGGGGTATAAATACTAGATTCAAGAACCCCTATATTTTCTTATGATGATCTTTAGGCCTCTTCCTAATAGAGTATACACAAGATCTCAATCCAAAATAATACTGGAATGTTCTCCTTATCCTTCTCAAATGAAAGGTGAAAAATAGTCTGGGGCTAAAACCATACACTGATCTAACCAATGATCTTGTTAATAATTTGGAATTCCCAAGACCTAGGGGATCAGGTTAAAATGGATTTCATTTATACTAAACTCCATAATGATAAATCCTCCATAGTTGCAGTACTAGAGCCCAAAAAATGTTCCTCCAAAATATCCGAGTTTTCATAGAGAATAAAAATTCATTAGTATCTATATTACAACCCTCAAAACATGAACATATAGATATTTTTTAATTCCAATATCTTATTGAAACTAATTAACATGTTGGACTAGATCATTACCATGAATGTTACTTTAGATGCTTGCAACTCTTTCATCTCATTTGTTTATGGTAGGTGTGATGATCAAATAAGAGAATCACTATGTTATGGTCTTCGATCCTCTGATCTAGGGTAGTTGGCATGGTTCATGGCTGGTGATTTTAATGTTGTTTCTAATCTGGTCAAAAATAAAGGTAGTAGCTCCTTCCCTTAGAATTCTAGTGGGGAGTTCGTTTAGTTCATATCCCATTAGTGGGGTTATGGACATGGGCTTCACTAGAGACTGTTTTTCCTAGTGAAATAATGGGAAATGGGGCCTCTAATCATGGCGCTTCTTATACTGATGTCTTGATAACAACCACTCCATATCTACCTACCCAAATTCTATGGTAAATCACCTCATCTATTGTCTATTTAATCACTCTTATCTACTAGTTTCCTTACTCCATAGGCATGATAGGGGTGGGAGATTATCTTTCTCTCATTTGTAGACCAAGTCTCCAAAATGTCATCAAGTAGTGAATGAGTCGTGGAACAAACCTATCAAGTTTAGTGCATGTATCGGGATTCATAATAAGATAATATGACTCAAATATGATCTCCATTTATGGATTAGTAACTAACCTTCATTCTTTCAGTAAATGGATGTGGTGAATATGGATATCAAGTGCCTAGAATCCAGTCTAAAAGAGGAATAGAATGATAACTTGTTTGGTAAACTCACTAAAAAAAGGATATCATGGAAAAAATGATCCTTAGACATGAATAGTTGGAATGTGAACAGTTGATACTAAAATTTCTCTATGAAGTTAGTTGGAATATGACATTCTTCCATTCTTGTATAAAGGAGAAAACTCTTATCATCATCCCCAAAATACTTCTAGAGGATGGATCTTACACTGATGATAGGGGAGTGGTGGGTGGAATGGATGAATCACACTTAAAGGTGCTCCTTTTAGGTCCCAACACTCATATTCTTAATGGTTATCTAAGTGGTTATGGTGAAATACTAAACATGATCCCTCACATTATCTCCAGTCCTGAAAATGAATTATTTGAAGCTGATCCAGATGAGAATAAGATTTATGAGGTGATGCATAGTCTCAACCTAGAGAGTTATTTGATCCTAGATATATTTTTAGGTTCTTTCTATAGTAAATCTTGGAATCTGGTTAAGAGAGAACTAGTGAAGACTGTGCAAGACTTCTTATGGGGTAGAAATCTCCCTTGGGTAGCTTCTTCCACTACCCTGGTGCCCATTCCCAAAATCGGAGAACCTTATTCTATACATAATTATAAACTTGTAATCATGTGTAATTATCCATATAAGTTATTGGATAGTGGTATTAATAAAAGGATCTCTATCCATCTCCCACAGTGGATATATAATGAGAAACATGGGTTTGTTAAGGGACAATCGATCTAAGGGGTGATAACATTGACCCAGTAATTGGTCAATGATATTAATCTTAAGGCTCGTAGATATAACATGGAAATCAAGATTGATATGGATAAGTATTATGATAGAGTCAAGTGAAATTTCATCATCAAGGTTTTAACAAGTAGGTTTTATTCTCCTTGGTCTTGGATCTCATTTTTAGGTTTGTTAGTTTTTCTTGACTTTCAATGTCATTCATAGGGAAAAATAATGGCTTCTTCAAAGCTTCTAGAGGGACAATACAGTGAGACTCATTATCCCCAGTCATCCTTATCCTTATCCAAGATGTTCTTTCCTCTATCCTGATCCACGCACTTTTAGATATCAAGGTTATGAAATGGGTTATCTCCAATATTGATAACATCTTGGCCTCATTTATTTTGGATGTCCACTTGGATGGAAATCACCACTGGGTGTCATGACTAAGGATGGTCAGGACTTTGAGGGAGGGTGGCATTAATGTGAGGAATATCTTGGACATGTTTCATGGAATGCATGAAAATTTGGCATGGGAAACTATTGAGGAGAGAGCTCTCTAGAGGAGGTTTATTTTAGGTAAAGATAGAGATGAGATGGGTGTAGTAGGAGGGAAATATTCTTCTGTATTTTCCATGATTTATCCTCATATTAAAACTCTTCATAATCACACTCGATGGATAGTGATAAAGGGTAAATTTTCATTTTGGCATCACAACTGTGTTTGCTCCAAGCTTGGATTCTTGGGGTGCCTCACTCCAGATATTACCTTCAGGAAGTCGGAATGCACCCTAGATTTATCAATTCCATTCTGGACTCAAACCATTGAGATATTTTCAATCTTATTGAAATGAACATAGATGTGGAAAAATTCATTTTAACTGAATCTACATCGGGTGACTTTTCTGCAAAGCATTACCACAGGGTGACAATCTCCATGGGGAATTCTAATAATTGGGGTGGGGGTCTAGGGTGTAAGGAGATATTTTTGAAATATAATTTTCTTTTCTAGATAATAAGGAATCAATCATTTTCTACTAATGAGAACATTAAATGAATAGGTATTAACCTGGTCTCAAGATGCATGTGTTGTAGAGATCATCAGGAGGAGACCTCAGACTGGTCTCGGTTGGAAATTCTAACAATCATTCCCATCTCAGAGGAACTCAATTTCATTAGGTTTGGTAGTACCCCCACCCCTAAGGTTACAAACTTAACACTAGTGGCTCATGTAGCATGGGAGCCATGCTAGGAGGACGTTTGGTTCATGATAATAGGGGTTCCATTATCTTTTCTTTTATCGTGTACTTTGGCTATGTACACTCCATTCATGTTGAATCTATGTATATGTTAACTGGTCTCTACCTTTGTAGCCAAATGAGAATTATCTTGGCAGCGGTGGAAATGGACTCCTCAACTCTTTATGATGCACTGCATGGTTTAGGTACCACTCATTGTTCAATTTCTTATATCATTAGAAGGTGTAGAGTTCATATTAATAGTCATGTAAATATCCTACATAATTTGTGAGAGGGTAACAAGGTTATGAATTATCTTTCCACCATGGCATTCCAAGTGGAAGGTATTACTTGCTTCTCATGCCTGAATTCCTTGCCTCCTGATGGGGAGAACTTAGTGAGAGGGGATACACTCAGGACTCTCTATTTCATACCTCCCTAATCATTTGGCCCTGATGGTTTTTGATTTTTTTGTGTTCTATACTTTATTCTAAAATAAATAAAATTATGATGATAATGACTGCAATCTCACTTTTTAGTTGGGATTGTTTATTCTTGAATCTCCATTGGGGGAATTATATGCTCTTTATCTCTTAAATAACATCAATTTTCTTCTCCTGTTTTAATTTCTAGTGTACTAATGTTTTAATTTGATTCTTATCTCTTTGTTACATAAAACAATAGATAAATTTTTTTAAGAAAATTCAACCTTATTACCTATTTTATTGGTGAATTTCTTTTCTATTCCCATGTTCTTTAAAATGTTTTCAATAATGTTATTTTTTATTAACCAATTAATATTTAAATTTATTTTAAACCATATTTTACATTGTTTTAAAATGATTAAAAATAAATTATACAATTTTTTTTTGAATAATTTATTTATGATTTTTTTAAAAATCCTGAAATGAAAGTTTGTTTTAATATATACTGTACAAATGAATTTTAAAACTGTCATGGGTGTTCATTAATTTGAATATTATGTTATAAGTTTCCATGGATATTTTCAAAGAAAATAATTTTATCAATATTATATAAATTTTTATTTAAAATATTTTCAAACAAAAAGAATATTGTTCTCATGTTTTTAAAGAAAGGTTTGAATGTTCTTTTAAAGTTATTTTTCATATATGTAAAAATCCCTTTATGATTATTATATTTTACTAAGTATATGATCTAATAATACCAACCAAGTTCTTTATATGGATGGATTATGATTATGTGATATTGAAATATTTATTAAACCCATTTCTTTTTTATAGTTTATGTTGTGATGAAGTGATGAATGTTTTTATAATCTTATGGAACATGTATGTGTGGTTTTCATTATGCGATTCATGGACCATAAATTATATATTACACCAATTAATTGATTGATAATTGATATCTCAAGATATTGAACGAAATAGTATGAGGAGTAAACCCACTTCAAGAATTAAAATAGGTTTGGGAGTGAACTCAATCCATTATGTGTCTTTTTCCACAATGTAATGATGGTCTTGGGAGTGAGAATTAACTAATGAAATGGTTTTCTATTCTTATGATGGTTCTATAATTCCTATGACTTGTTATTATACATATGATATTAACTTATAGAGAATGATTGATTAATGGTGATTCCTCACTCATATGACTCATGTATTTTGAAATGAGAAATATTTATTCAATGATTCATGATTTATGATCTATGACTAATTGGGTATGAACATCATAAGTTATGATCATGATATAATACCCATATACTAATATTATTCTTATATATGATCATTGATTATAATAACTCATGTTTACCCTTATGGAGCATCTAAACTCGCCCTTTTTTATGTTTCTATTTTACCTAGATTATGAAGAAATGATTTAAGTAGGATATAATTAACAAGGTTTCTATGAGAGAACAAATTTTTGGGATATAAATAATATCTATCATGAAATAAGTAAACTATATATCTAGTCTCTAAAGACACTAAACCATTAAGGTTTTAGGGAATGGATTATTTTGTAATATATTAAATTTTATTTTAAAATTATGTAATATTTATGTATGTTTTTTCATTTCACCTCAATAAAAATATCGTGGTCTAGCCATGGGAGAAGGGAAAATATATTCTTTAATATATTAATAGATTTTATAGTAATTAGTGGGTTTGAAGACCCACTAATGGAGGGTTATCATTGGTGCATAAATAACTTGATAGCATGTTGTGCCTTCCTTAGTTCATTTAGGATCTCAACAAGGTTTATTTTATTATTCATAACATGGGAGAGTTAAGTGAGGATCCACACAAGATATTATAAACCTAATTCTATTCTATTTTTTTTCATTGATAAAATCACTAAATTTCCCAATGGATCCATTGTTAAATTATTTTATCCTTTATCTAATCATTACTTAAATAAGATAAAGTAAATTATGAGAATTAGATAATCTTATAAAAAGTAAAACAATTAACATAAGACTAATAAATCATAAATCAGATATGTACCATAACATATACATTTATAGGTTTTAATCTAGGTCATTCATTGTCTATGTATTCTTAGGATCTCAAACCATACAATAGAAATGTACTCAAATCCTTCATAATGGTTTATAAAGTGAATTTGATAAACCAAAGTATATCCCCTAGGAGTGCCAAACCAAGTGTATAGTTTGGACACTTTTTCATTCACTGAGTTATGATTATGTTAATACCAAATATTCCCCTTTAAAGGTTACTACCCAAAGGTATAACTATACCAAAACCTGCATCTACTTGTTTGTGTCAAGATAGGGATACCACTGCTAGGAAACCATAAACTCTATACTTTACCAAAATTTTAGGATTTTATCCTATAGTTATACTTATAACTAGATTTTTCACTAATGTTTTATCATCCTAACACAAATAATTAACAAATATAATCCTCAATAATAACAAACCCCTACTTTGATACCAATTGAGTCACCTCGGGCCCACACTCCTAGATCTGGTGCTAAAAACGCTTTTAACGGTAACTTTGATACAATGTGAGATGAACCGATCTTCATCCAAATCCCTTTTTTAAAAAAATTTCTGAATAAACCAATTTTTGGTCAAGTGGGAACCTCAAAATCAGATTCAAACATAACAAAACTAGTGTAAAAAATAATTAAAAGATCACGCATATGATAATAAAGGGGAACAACCTCGATCCCACCACAAAAGCATTGAACCATGAACCATGAACCATGAACTACCTTTTGAGATTCAAAATTAAAATTGAAAAACAGATAATTGTTGCACTACCTCAGTAAGTAGAACCTCAAACCATGAAAGCAGTATGAACCATGATCGTTGAACCAACCAGAACACCCCTCTCATCACTGCCTCTGCACAGTTATTGGTCGTCGGCCGGCCTCAATACCACCAAGATAGAATCACCATCACCATTCACTGAACATACCATCGTAAGAAGATCCCACATACCAATAAAACATATCACACCACCATCATCAATACCAAATAAGAACTGAAATCACCTTGCATAGAATCAACAAAAATGGAAAACCAACACCAACGGAACCCATAAAAGGGAGAAAACAACCACAATTGTGCCTCCTGGAACACCCACCTTCTTGCATGAACACATCCCAAATCCACTGTAGAATACAACTCACCCAAATGACCTGGAAAGGATCAATGAACCTGGAATCTAGATCATCATGAGAGAAGATATGATTTTCACAGTGAGCCACGATGAAGCCAGCACCATAAATCCCACTGAAAAATGCATAATTGAACCAGAACCATAAATCCCATGATGAACCTATCTTTATTTTACATTATTTCCATAATCTAAACATTAAACTCATAAATAATCACTTAATCTCATAATGGAAGGTTTAGTGTCTAAGGATCAACTACATAAGCAACATATTTTAAGATACTTTTGAAAATTTATCCATAATTGAACCACACTAGACTCCCTTATAGACTCTATATAGGCTTAAATCGTTATTACAACTTAACGAATGGAAACATATGAAATAGAGAAGATCACATGCTTACTAAGGGATAAATTATTAGTATGTCATCATGGGTTATGTCATAAGAATATGATAAAATATGAGAATGGGATAAATATATAATTAAAAATAATAGGGAATAATAAGAGTTATTCACATGTCATGTGTAACATCCCAACCCAAGAGCCACTAAAATAGTACCCCAAGCTAGTGGGTCACATGGCCTCAAGAGCACCTCCCCGTATACCAGAGGCTATCGACTAGCAGCGAGGGTCCATGGTCATATAGTGGGGAGGATATACCCTCATTTTTTTAGAGTATCATATAGGTAATAATAAATTAACATATATAACATAATCATAAAAGATAACTCATAGTACAATGGAAGTAAGAACAATAATTGAAAGTAGAATATAAACATCCAAACAACATAAATAATAATCAAGTCATAGGTTGAGTCATATAAAAAATGATTTCATTTCATGATGATGTAAAGAATGGGTATATTGATGCTCCTGAGTATAGTATATCACCATCAGACTGATGGGTAGTCTGAGCAGATGATATTGGTGTTAGAGGACATGTTATGGGCATATTTCCTTGATTTTAGAGGTTTGTGGTAGAAACATATACCTCTCATTAAGTTTTACTACAATAATAGTTTTAATTAAATGATTAATATGGACCCTTATGAGTCCCTTTATAGTAGGTCATTCCGTTCACCCTTGTGTTTGTTACAGGTAGGTGAGGTAGCACTACTGGGTCCTCATCTCGTTCAAGGGACTTCAGAGAAAGTACAGCTAATTTGGAAGCATATGGAAATAGATCAACCCATTCATATGTATTATACTGATTTTCATCATCGACTATGGTGTTTGAGGTGGGGTATCAGGTCTTTCTGCAATTTTCTCATGGGATGGTTAATGTATGGATTCAAAGATAGGTCAATCTATCACCTAGTTACATCAGACCTTTTGAGATCATAGAGAGATTCAGGTTGATAACCTATTAGTTGCATTTACCTCAAAGGTACCATTCCATGCATGACATCTTCCATGTATTGCAGCATCACTAGTATAATTCTAACCCGTCTCATTCATTTGATCCTGATGATATAGAGTTGTAAGCAGATGTGTCCTTTGAGGAGAATCTGATATATATCATTGATTAGATAATAAAGGATCTTTGAGGAAATTCAGTTCCTTTATTCTAGGTGGAATGGAAGCACGACCATGTACAATACAAGACCAAGGAGCGAAAGGCACACATACATTCTCGGTGGATGGAACTTTTCTCATATGATACTTTACCACCCTCAGAAGGGAAACTCAGGGATGAGTTGTTTTAAGAAGGTGAGGTTGTAACATACTGGATTTTTTAGGAGGTACAGACACTTATTCTACTATTTAAAACCTCTTATTTTATGTTAATAATGTTCTCTAAAGTATAATAATTAGTTTGGGAGATTCTGGGATTTGTTAGGATCCCAGAGCTCTAGTTTTTTTAGAGGTATATTGAGTCACATGGTTAGCACATAGTTAGTGCTAACCGTGTGACTCAACCGTGTAAGGTGCCCAGTGCACAGAAGGGGGTTGCATAGTTTTCCCTAACCATGTGACCCATATTTCACACCTGTGTAGGTGCTGCAGAAATATTGATATATATATTTCAAATGCACTGTGCATGGTTAGTCAAACCATGCTCCTAACCCATGCGAGGGGGTACCTAGGGAAATGTTGGGTGAACGTTTTGTGCACGGTTTATCCAAATGTATGGACAAACCATGAGACCTATTAATGAAGGGGTAAATGATCATTTTTTTTCTTAAATGCTTTTAAACCCTCACCCCTTCATTTATACTTCAGCAGACATCCCTCTCCTATGTGAGATCTCCTCCTCAATCTAAGCTAGGCTTTGTGGTATCTCCTCTATTCGGTCTCCATTTTCTTCGTATTTTGGTGCATTGGATCTATAATGGTAAGATATCTAATACTCTTTCTTCAATTATTCCTTTATCTTCCCATCTCCTATTCTATTTTAGTGTGAACTCTTATACCCTATTTTCAAGGCATTTTTTTATTCTTCTAATTTCTCCCATTCCAACTGAATTTAAGGGTCTACACTAGATAAGAAGAGTGTTGTGGGCCTAAGGTAGGTGGTATATCTATTTCCCTAATTTTTTGTTGAATTTTTATTATAATTCATTGTTCCACATTCCATACCTTACGTTGTCACCTCTTTAATGGATAATTAATTAAATTAAAGGATATTTCCATGCATAATAGGATCATATCTACCTAAAAAATAATGTCATCAAGCATTCTCATTGACATGATCCACCCTTATGGTAATTCCATTCCTTAAGGGCCTAAATAACCCTTTGCATTAATTTTTTTAACCACCTTTTGTGGTGTGATATTTCTTTGTAATAAATAATACTTCTAAAATGTTAATTAAACTAAGGAAAATGAGTGTCCATGAGTTAGGCCCTTGGGATTTATACCATAGCCTAAATTACGTAAACTAAATGAATTAGAAAACCTATTAGTAATAATTGGGGGTATTATTTGAGTTATTTCTAACCATATAATTCCCTTTCAATTTAAGATAATAGTGATATGAGGGTACAGACTTAAGGACACCTTGGATGGGCCCATCATGCTTCATAATTATAAATGTGAGTGATTATCTTTATGTCGGGAATGATACTTGGATTCCTTAGGATATTCCTTGGATAGGCTCATTGGGAAGATTACTTACCTACCCATGAGTGACAATAGTTCCATTTGGAAGTCACCATATAAAGGCTTAGTGCCAAGATGGTTATACCATGCCACAAGTGATACTAGATCCCCTACATGAGATGTATATGACGGGCTCAGAGGTCCATGCATACACCATGTCAAGAGTGATACATGGGAATCCTTTAAGGATAACCTTGGATGGACTCTATGGTGATGGGTATTTATAGATATCCCAGAGTTATACTTGGGATTACTTTTACAAAATTCCTTAAATAGGATTAGGATTCAATTTACGTAATTATAGGGATGCCTTTTATTTAAATCTAAGAATGTGCAATTATTATCCCAAGGACACATCCTCTAGGACAAATCACATGCTTGGGGTCAGTCCACTCTTGATAATAATTTTATAATGACCCATTATTACACCCTTATCATACCTATATAGGTTCACCTTGGTTCAGAGACAACTGTATTAGGAAGAAGTAGGTACTATCGATCAGGTATCCAGGAGGAACCTATACTGACTTGTTTTATTTATTTATTTCTATACATTTATTATATACCTACACACTACTTATGTTATATGCATGGAATTGATTGTTCTCAACACCGTTGGTGGTGGACTATTGAGTATATCTCACACTCTGTTTGATCCGCCTATAGTACCCAAACAGACTTCATGTCTACAGTTATAGACAAAGGGAAGTGTCTAACTTCCAATGTTTGATTCTGTGTGCAAGGATGGAGTATGAGAGAAAATGATTGAGCTTATACTTGTGATACTAGTAGAGGCATATTTTAAGATTTTTTTTATTTTTATTTAGCATGGGTATATTCTAGTTTCCCTTGTATCTCGTGTACTTTATTTTTATATAGCTACGTGACATTATCATCATTATTTTTGAATCAATTTATAATTTAGATTTAACCTGTTTATTTATCTGGATGATTTATTATTCTTATTTTTTTGCTTCTTATTTATTTCTATTTTTACAATTTACCATTATTAATTACCGTTGTGTTGCACTCTGATCAAGAGGGCATAGTCTCACCATGGACACACCATATTCCCCTACTGATAGTCGGAAACCTCTGTCATCTAGGGAGGCATGCTTCAGGTCGTGTGGTCAACTATCTTAGGGCACCACTTAGTGGATTTCGGGGAGGGATGCTACATCATTATATAAGGATAAATAATCTCAAATCAAAAGAACATATACCTTGGTAAAAATGGGTTACATAATAAACATGTTCCAAGGGAATAATAATAATGGAATGTCAAAAAAACATATCAAAATAAAGAATAATGGAACCATAATAAGCATATAAAATCTTGTGAACCAAGGTATGAACATCACATTCACACAAAAACTTGTGAACAATTCTGTCTATATCACTTTTACACAAAAAGTAATTAACAAATCTAACCACATCACATTCACCCAATAAAACATGTGAAAAAAACTACCCATATCTCATTCACACAACAAAACATTTGAACAAAGCTATCCCCATTATGTTCAAAAAAACAAACTTGTGAAAAAAACATCCCACATCACATTTACACAATAGACCAACGAACAAAGCTACCAACATAACCTTTACAAAAAAAAATATGTTAACAAAGTTTCATACATCATTTTCACATAAAAAATATGTAATTAAATCTACCCACATTAGGTTCACACTATAAAATTGTAAAAAATATACATATATCATGTACTCATAAAATTTTATCATCTCATGTGATATAAAATCTTAACCAATGCATTATAGGGTTATATAAATCCCCACCCATCAATAATAATCGTTCATAAATTTTTATGAGATGAGAACATGAAAAAATTACTATTTTAAACATAAATTAATTTATGTATAGAAAGACATGGGTTTCATGAAAACATGTATAGAATATTTCATAATCTATCTATAAAAAGGAGGATGGTGGTATAAGATCATATCCCTAGTGGAATATAAGGAGTATTAAGGATGTTTACATAGTTAAATAATTCATATTCAAGATCATTTAGTGAGTCACTTTGAAAAAACACATAAAATACCACTTTTCATGTTAAATAATTATTAATTATGTTTATTTAGAAAAAAATTAAACTTGTAAATAAATATTATTTGAAGAGAATGGTCATTTCAGTAGAAGAATGTGTTTTCATGGAAGAACTTTAAAAAGTGATTTATGAAAAAAAATAACATTATTGTAAAATGAAGAGGTTATGGTTCAATTTAAAAATTTATTTAAAAAAAATATAATTTGAATATTATTAAAAACTTTTATATTTTTATAAAAATAACCTTCAAAAAAGTATACTTGAAAAATAAATAATTATTTTCTCAAGGAGATGTAGAGTTCAAGATAAAACATATTATTACGAAAGTAAAAACATTTGTATTATTTTAAAATACATTTTTTTAAAACTCATATCATAAAGAGGGATAATAAAACTTCCTATTAAAATATAGAAACGGGAAAATTTAATTTCATAAAATATTAAAAAATGAGGTTTCCAAATATAAAGGATAACATTAGATAAAATAGAAATTCTATACATGGAATAAAAGGAGATTCTTTGGAGAGGATGAGAATTGTTCATAAAATCATCAATATTTATGAAGAGATAAATACATCAATTTAATTCCCTATAAAAGGAGGATAAAATTTATTATAATACAATCGTATAATATCATAATACCATAATTAAATGAATATAGTCAAATAGGAATCATTATGACCCAAGAAAATAAGTCCATTTAAGAAAACCCCATACATCATCATTATCTTTCAAATTGAAAATCCATGAAAGGTATAACGTGAGAAGGATTTGTAAAACCCATAAATTAAAAGAAATATTTTGATAAATTAAATAAATTAAAAACATATACACCATGAAAAATGAAATTAGTTATGAATATGCATCATATATCAATGAAGTAAAATTGAAATGAAAAAAATCCTTAACTCAAATCTCGTTTTGTTGAATGTTATCTAACCTAATGTATAAAAAATAACTATATTAATAACCTATTTAAGAACATTATTTATAACTATATACTTTTTTACACTTAATTTATAATTATTTATTAAAATATATATTAGTTAGTTGTATTTTATTTTTATCATCAGATGTTATTAGCTTTTATTGTTTATTTACTACCAGATTCATAGTGGATGTTTTAAATATTATTTATAAATGTGATGTTAATAATTAATAGATCATTATAGGTACTAAAATATATGTTTTTTAATGATTTTTAATGTTCTAATTTCATTTCATATGTATTTTACTTATAATTTTCAATAATGATGTTTGTGATGAGCTTGTTTCGGTAATTTAAAATGAATAAAGTGGGTGATATAATGATATTAAGTTAAATATTAATTTAACTATTCTAGAACCATAATATAAACATTAATTACTCATTTATTTCTAATAATTATATTATTCACGTTTCCATAGTCATCCATGATATAAATTTATATCATTGTACATTTATGTGGTTAAACTGACACAAACTAGAACTTTCTATAACCGATGGGGAATGTGGTTATGAAAGATAATAATTTGGAATAATGGTATTATTTAGATTTTTTTAAATTTTTTTAATCATATTTTATTGTATAAAGATAAATATTACAGTACTAGATAGATAGAAAATGATATATGTCAATTCATGGAAGCGTTAATCTGCACATACAAACAGGCTTAATTCTCATTTTCCATACAACGTAAAAATATAGAAATTGGTATATATTTTCAGATTTTCAATATTTTTTATATATAATATTTATTCAGTATATTGCCCCTTTTAAATATCCATGTAAGGAGGCTATGAAAAAAATAGATCGTGTCGCTTACGAAGGTGGTTGTCTGCATGTAACGCAAGCGACATTTTTATTTTTTGAATGTTTAGGGGGAAGGAAGAAATTGGTTTTACTATAAACAAAATAATATTTTATTATAATTACGACACTTATGTAATTATTTCAACATGTTTATATTATATTTAGAGGTGATAGAAAAAGAAATAAATAAAAAGGAGCAATAGAGAATGAGACCTTACTCCTTGGAATAGATTCTTCACAAAATGGACTAATGATTTGAGATGTGGGGTTTTGAAAAGATAAGAACTTATTGGGAGTTTATAAGAGTAGTTTTTGGTTATTTGGGTATATATTAGTCTAATTCAAGTTTCTTGAGTGTGAAGATATGTTAGGTTGTGATGGATCCTTTCCTAAGGGAGAGGAGTGGTATTTTTATAATATATTGAGGAAAATTCATTATTTAATAGTCAAATGGATCTAATAACATAAAATAATGGAGTGGGTGAATGTTAATGTCCAATAAAGACTCAAATATACAATTTTATAAAAATATTAAGTCTTTTACACATATATTTTTTACTTTTACCATTTTTTGGTTTTTAATATGCTAACTAATTTTGACCTAAGTAATTTACTTTTAACTTATAAAATTAAATTTTACCTTATTATGTAATTTTGAAATAATTATTACTAAATGAAATAAATTTTTTCAAATAAAATTTATAATTTTGATAAAAAATAATTTTAGTATTATTACACGTAACGTGTAAAAACCATTTTTGAAAAAGTGTATTGTTTTTGTTACAAATTATGATTAAGATAAAATTGTGAATATTATTAATTTATATGAAATACATTAGATTATCATTGACCAAATAAGAGTTTTTATCTTTTAAAATTGATTAAAAATCGAATTCCACCTTTTGGATACTTAGTTAAAAGAAACATAACAAAAATAGTTTTTATTTGAGTAAAATATTACATAAGTTTTCATAATGTAAAACATGGTTTTTATCAATTCAACATAATATTTTTAAAATGTATAGTTTTACTTATTAAATATATATTAGACCATTTAAATGGTTTTATACACATCTAGGACTTACTTATATAATGATAAATTCATAAAATTTATAGTTTCAATAAAATAAATAAATTTTTCACGACTCGCCTAAATAATCTATTTTTTAATAAAAATACCAAAAAATTAACCTTAAGATAATTTTGAAATGTTGAATCCAACAAATTATGTTAATTTTATGAAATTAAATTTCTAAAATTATAAAATTATGATTTCAATTTAAAATTAAAAAAATTAGGAAAGACTTATTTTATGTTAAAATGAAACTTTTAATGCATTAAATGTTCTTAATTTTATTTTATTTAAATTTAAAATTTAATTAATGTTATTATATTATTTTATATATTATAATAATATTTTAATAGTAATAAATTTAATTTATTAGGATAAAATATTCAAAACTCTAAAAAAATGGTTAGGAAAGAATGGTCCTTTTAGTATTAAACCATATTAATTATTTATCATCTAAATGTATTCAATTTTTAATTGAGTCATATTATTTTATTTAATAGTGGTTTTATTATTCATATAATGTTTTTAATAATATTCATCTAATATTTTTTGGCTCATTTTAGTTTAGTGTAGCATGTGGGGTAAGCTATTAAATATAGTATTAAACTAGAGAAAACATATATTCCAAAATCAATTAGTGTTACATTCCCCCATCCCCCACCCTAAATAAATTGCATCCTACCAATTTTAATTTTCATTCACTAATGAAATAATATATGTAAATCTAATATATATACATGATTTAATATATATAGTTTATAAATATATATCAATTTTATAAACTTAGTAAATATATCTCTTTTCCTCATAATCAGTCGATCCTAATTTTGAATTTTTCTGCAATCAATTGATTTAAATACCTCTCATGATTGGGTTATAACAACCAAATAATGAAATTAATTTTTCCTGGAGATATCAGAGTCTTTTATATACTAATGGATGGTCATAGGTTAATTTGGAATATGGAATTTGATTTACCATTTTTGTTAATTTTTACAGAGTCTATGTCGAGATAATCAATGAATTTAAAAAATCACATTATATTTATCTAATGTAAAGATAATAATATTTTCATAAAGCACATTCCCACAAACATAAACTTGGGATACAATATTTATTCGACTAGAATTTTTCTTTGATAATCAAATCATTGGGATGGTGATTTAATTCCCTTATAAAACTTTATAAATATAATAGAGTGGTGATAAGACATTTAAAAATCATGAGTGGAGGATTAATTTCCATTAAACCACTTTGTTATCATGGTAAAAAATAGTAGTGTTGATTTTATATACACTTCCTTATTACCTTGGTTTAAGTGGTTAGTGGTTCCAATAATCTTATTTAGTCCTTATGTCACATCATAGTTTTTCATGATACCCAAAATCATTTCATATAAAGAATTAAAGTGTAGGTGAAGTATTAGTTAGAACTTTATCATCCTCAGTTGAATTAATTTGTCTCATTTATCTTGATCAACAATTATGATATTAATGGATATCCTTACCACACATGAAACATTTCTTTATTACTTTTAAGTAATTTCCACAATGATTCCCCTGATATTTTCTATATATTGGTGATTGGAATTTCTTTCACCCTTGAGATCATTCATTTGGTTTTCCATGAAAATATATATTCTTTTCATTATCTTCATAATAATTAGTGTCTCTAGTTTCCATTTCCACCTTAAGTTCACATCGACTAACTTTCTCATGGATTCCAAAGTCCCTTATAGCTAATTCTTTTTGAAGAATTGATTTTAGACCAATGATGAATCATTCAACCATACCTTTTGGTTTAGTGATAAAACTAAAGGAATACATTATGAGTATTATGAATATGGCCTCAAATTTTCTAATGGATTAATTTTCCTTTTATTTAAACTCTAGAAATTCTCACTCTATATATGTTTTAATAGTTCAAAGAATGTATTAAAAAAAGAATAATTTCTTGAAATCATTTCATCCCATTAGGTAAAATTATTACTTTGTAGTCATGTTATTAATAAGAGAACACCACTAGTTATCCTCACATTCCAGATTATAAATATAAAAAATAACCTTTTCATGGTCTGATCACTAGAGAATAGAAAATATATATTCTCCTGTATTAATCCACTATTCAAAAATTAGTGTTTTGGAATACCCACTAAATGATGTTGGTAATTGATGCATAAAGTATTTGATATAAATTTTCCCATTCATTAGTGTATTCAATATATCAAAATGGTCCATGATATTATTCAAAACATGGTAGAGTTGAGAAAGTATCACCATAAGATTTTGTACCACTTCTCCTATCATTTTTGGTTTCTCATTGTAAAAAACACATCATTTCCCATCATATCCATTATTTACATGGTTTCTCTTTTCTATAACCATTACTTAATTATGGTAAATTTACATATCAATGTTCAATAATCTTATAAAAACTATTAACTTAAAATTAATAAATCTTAATTGACATATGTACCCTAACATATAAGTTTCAAGATTTTAATATAGATCATTCATTGTCTAATTCCTATTAAAAAATATAACAAAACCATAAATATTTTCTCAAATACTTCATAATATATTGTAAATAGAACATTATGTGAAAAATAATATCCCTTGGGTGAGTGAAACCAAGTGTGTAGTTATGCCTCTTTGTCATATACTGAATGATGATTGAGTTAATTCCCAATTTAGCACTTTTAGAGTTACTACCCCTAGGTAAATCGATGTTAGATCATGAATTAACTTGAATTTATCCAAATAAAGATGCCATTTATAGGAAATCAAAAAACCATAATTTTACCATAATTTTATGATTTTATATTATACATAGACTTTTAACTTAGTATTTCACAAATATTTTATCATATTAATCCCTTGAATAACTAAACTAATCCTAAAAAATAACTAAAACCTGATTTGATACCAACTGAAGTGCCTTATGCCTACACTCATAGTTTTAGTACTAAAAACACTTTCTTTAAACATGATATTTTATAAAAAATGAGATTAACCAGTCTTTATTTTATATAATTTCTATAATATAAAAATTAAATTTAAAAAATAATCACATGATCCCAAGAATTGAAGGTTTAGTGTCTTAAAGGATCAATAACATAAGTAACTTATTTTAAGATACATGTGAACATTTCTCCATGATCAACCACACTATACTCTCTTTTATAATCCTTATATATTATAATCATATTTATAACTAGGGGAATGGAAATATAATAAAGGGTTGTGCTCAAACATTTAATAATGGAAAATATATCAACATGGAATCAAGGGTTAGTACATAAGAATATGAGAAAACATGAGCATGGTAGAAATATATTATTAAAAATAACATGGAAGAAAAATATTCATTACCATGTAATGATAGAAGGAAATGTAATCTAAAATAAACAAAATTATTACATAGTAAATGAGTGGGAGACAATAAACTTAATCTAGGGGTCATAATAATAGCAATATAGAAATATGAAATATCATTGTAATGAATCGTAATAAGGAATTATGGAACAAACATAAGCACATAAAATCTTATGAAGGATGCTATATGCATCATGTTAATGCAAAAACATGAGAACAGAGCTACTTGTATCACATTAGCTCAATAAACATGTTAGAAAAACTACTTATATCACGTTCACATAAAAAACTTATGAACAAATCTACCTATATAATGTTCACATAATAAACTTTTTAATAAATTCATCCACATCATGTTCACATAAAAAACTTGTGAACAAATATACCTACACATGTTCACACAACAAAATTGTGAATAAAGATACCTACATCACATTTATATAATAAATTTTTCAACAAAGATACCTATATCATGTTCATGAAAAAATTCATCATCTCATTTTATATGAAATATTAATTAATGCATTAGAGGGATATATTGTACCCACACCTATTAGTAATAATATTTTATATATTTGTATTATATGATAACATGAAACATTCATATTTCATATGTCACTTAATTTAATAGTAGAAAAGATATGGGTTTCATAAAAACATCTATATAAAATTTCATAAATCATATAGAGAAAGAAGGTGGGTGGTGTTATAATAACTATCCCCAATGTAATATAAGGATTATTAAGGATATTGATATAGGTGAAATATTAATTTTCAAGGTCATTGAGTAAATCACTTTTAAAAAGAGCAGAAAATACCCATATTCATTTTAAAATCATTATTAATTAGGTTTATTAAGGAAAAAAATTAACCATGGAAAGGAAGATTCATTGAAAATAATATTCATTACAAGAAAACAATGTGTTTATGTGGAAAAACTATGAAAATAGATTTTATAAACCATTTTTAACATTATCAAAAAGCAATGAAGTTATGGGTCACATTCAAAAGTTATTTTCAAAAAAATAAACTTGAAATTTTTTGAAAATGTTTACATTTTTAAAAAAATAACCTTAAATAAATTATCCTGGAAAAAAACATAAAGGTTACCTCAAGGAAATGTGGAGATTAAGATAAAAAAATATGATAAAAATAGGGAAAAAATTATAGTTTTTCCAAATTCATTTTTTAAAAACTTCATCATAAGAAGGTATAGTAAAACATAATTTTAATAAGTATAAAATGGAAAATTTAATGTCAAATGACATAATAAAAATTTTGGTTTCTAAATATAAAGGATAACATTGACAGTAAGAGAAAATATTTACATGGATGAAAAATAAATTATTTAGAGAGGATTGGAATTATTTTAAACATCATCAGCTTTTATGAAGAAAGAAATCCATTAAAATAATACCCTAAAAATGATGAAATACCTTATAATACCATCATATAAAATAATAACACTATATTGAAATATACATATTAATAGAGTAATCAATATGACCTAAGAAAATAATTTGAGTTAATAAAAATCCTAACATAATTGTAATCTTTTGAATTAAAAACAAATATAAGGTGGAACATAAAATATATTTGTAAATATTTTAAATTAAAATAAAAATTATGATAAATTAAATCCATAACCTATATATGCATCACAAAATGGAAAATTGTGGTGAATATGCATCATATATCCATTAATTAAAATTGAGATGCAAAAACTCTTACCTTAAATCCCACTTAGAAAAATGTTCTATAACATCCTATATGAAAAAAAATTAATAACCTATTTTTGAAACTTATTCATAACTATATCCTTTTATAAATTTAATTTATAATCATTTATCACAAATATATCAGTTAGATGTGTTTTATTTTCCTCATCCGGTGTTATTTTCTTTGTTTTTTATTTAATGATAGTTTCATAATAGTTGTGTTGATTCTTATTTATAGATACAAAGTTAACCATTATGAGATCATTGTAGGAATTATAATTTATTTTTTATAATGATTCTTAATTTTATTATATCATTTCATAAGTATTTTAGTTGCGATTTGTAATGATGGAGTTGGTGATGAGTTTATTTCAGAAATTTATAATGAGAAAAAGGGTTGTATAATAATAACAAGTAAAATATTAATATAACCTTTCTAGAATTATAATCCAAAAACTATTTACTAATTTATTTAAACAAATTACCATATTCAAGTTTCCATATTCACCCATTATAGAAATTTATATAATTGTTCATGTAGGTGGTTAAACCAATCCAAACTTGAACATACTATAGCTGGTGGGTGAGTATAGTTAAGAATGTAATTATTTTGGAATAATCTCCATTAAATAAGATTAATTATATCACTTAATTTTTTAAGGTGGTGAATAATATTTCAATAGATTTAGATAATGAATAAAATTATAAATAGATGAAAAATGAAATATGTCACTTCTTGGAGGCAGATGGTCGCTCGTACACATAGGCGTCATTCACATTTTCCATTGAATGTAATGGAGGTGGGAATTGGTTTATATTTTAATAATATTTATAGTTTCTTAAATATCATATTTGTTCTAAATATTCACCATTTTAACTATCCATGTAATTCATCTATGAAAAATGTATCAAGTTTCTTATGGAGGAGGTTTTCCACACGTAATATAAGAGATATTTTAATTTTTCAAATGGTTGAGTGGAACTTAGGATGTGGCTACCCCATAAACATAATAAAATTTTTGTATACTAATTATAGTGATGTAATTATTTCAACATTGGTAGAAAATATTTATATGTGATAGAATAAGAAAGATATGAAAAGGAAGGAAAAAAAGGAGTAATTAAGAATGTTAACTTACTCCTTAGAAGAGCCAATTTTAAAAAATGGATTAAGGATTTGAATGTTAGAGTTTTGAGAAGAATAGAACCACTAAGTAGTGTACAGTAGTATTGGGGGTTATTTGGGCATAGTTCGGTTGAATCAAAGAGACTTTTTGTGTAAAGAAAAGTGGATTGGTGATGTCTCCTTATATAAGGGAGAAGACTGGGATTTTTATAATATAATAAAAGGGAAAGTCACTATTAAGTGGTCAAATGGATATAATAATGAAAAATAATAAATTTGGATAAGGATTAAGGTCTATTAATCCTTAAATATACATTTTAACATATTTTTATAACATTTTTATAATTATTTTACTCTTAGATGTTTCAATTTTACCATTTTTCGTTTTACTTTGGAAACTATTTTTTACCAAAGTGATTTACTTTTAATACCAAAAAATAAAATGGGAATTATTAAAAAAAAAATATACCTAATGATTCAAAATATGAAATAAATTTTTTAAAATAAAATTTATAAGTTTTTTAAAAAATAATTTTAATATTAGTGCACATAACGCATTAAAACCATTTTTAGAAAAAGTGTTTTTTTATGCATAATAATTATGATTAACATAAAATTATCAATATAGTTGATTAATTTAAAATTAATTTGTTTATTATTTCCCATATAATGGTTTCATCTCTTTAAAAGTAATATGATATAAAATTCCATCTTGTGGATACATTTTTAAAGAAAACATACCAAAAATAGTTATTATTATAGTAATTTATTACTTAAATTTCTAAAATGTTAAATAAGGGTTTTATAAATTCAACATAGTATTTTTGAAAAGTATGTTTTTACTTATTGAATACATGTATGACCAACTAAAAGTTTGTATACACTTATATGATTTTCTAATATAATTATAATGTCACAAAATGTACGGTTTTGGTATAAACTCTATTTTTTATTATTCACTTAAAAATCAATTATTTAAAAAAATCCAAAAAAAATAACCCTAAATTAATTTTGATATGATGAATTTAAAAATAAATTTAATTTTATAAAATTCATATTCTAGACATTTTGAATTAATATTTTAAATTAAAACATAAAATATAAAGGAAAACATATTTTACGGAAAAATGATGTTTTTAAATATTAATTGTTCTTAACATTATTTTATATCAATTTATAATTTAATTAATGTTAATATATTGGTTCATATATTTTAATAATAATATATAAGTTTTCAATTCAATTTATTTAAATAAAATATAGGACACTTTAAAAAACTCTCATCTGAGAAAAAACCATCCATATTAATATTAAGCCATAATAATTATTTATCCTTTAAATGTATGAAAAATTTATTTGAGTAATATATTTTTCTTTACTAGTGATTTTATTATTCATATAATTTTATTGATAATATTAATATAATATATCTTAGTTCATTTTAGTTTAGTGTTGTGTGTGGGGTAATCTCTTGATCATAATATTGATTTAGAAAAATATATATTCCAGAATCTTAGGATGTCACATTATCTCACCTTAAATAAATTATGTCCTAAAAATTTTAATTATTTTTCTCTGATAAAAGAAGGTAAGGATGTATAATTATTAGACACAACTCCAAATATAATTTCTAGTGATATATCAAGCTTACAAAATTAGTACATATATCTTTTTTTCCTCTAAATCATTCAATGCCAATATTGATTTTCTCTTCAATAATTTTAGTTAAATACCTCTCATGATTGGGTATTAATACCCATTAAATAGAATTTATTTTTCTTAGAGTGTTAAGAGTTATTCTTAAACCAATGGATGGTTATCAGTTTATTTATAATATGTAATGTGATTTCCCATTTGGTATAATTAATATAAATTCTAAGTGGAGATGGTAAGTCCATTTATAAAATCACATTAAATTCATATAATATAAGGATAATAATATTTTCTTCAAGAAAATTCCCACAAACATCAACTTCAGAGACAATATTCATACAACTAGAATTTTTTTTGATAATCAAATCATTAGGGTAGTGATTTAATTCTCTTGGAAAACTTTCTACATATAGTAGAGTGATAATAAGACGTGCAAAAATATTGAGTGGAGGAAAAGTTTTACTCAAGTAACTTTGTTATAATAGTCTACTTCAATGGTGAGTATTTCATAATCCCTCCCCTTATGTTTGTGCTGGAAAAAATGTTGGTTCGTTAGAACCCGTTTCTCTATTCCTGGGTTTGGTCATCTTCTCTCAACTAATTATCGCAATTACCATGTCTTATTTCATTGGAAACCCCATATCTGACCATGAATGGAGTTTCCATAGATCGTAGGGAGAATTACAACAAGGATATCCTTGAACATTGGATATACATGTCATTTCTAGAGGGCAATTCCAAAATTAATAGTTAGTAGAAGTCAATTTCCAGAACAAAGGATTAATTCCAGCCTCCTCCCACTCCCTTCGCTCCTAGTCTGAAGATGTTGCCCTGCAGATGTCGCTGGATCGGGCCAACATGTTGCGGTCACGCTGCGGTCACGCCGTGGTCACTTCGCGGTCACGCCGCGGTCACGCCGCGGTCACGCCGCGGTCACGCCGCGGTCACGCCGCGGTCACGCCGCGGTCACGCCGCGGTCACGCCGCGGTCACGCCGCGGTCACGCCGCGGTCACGCCGCGGTCACGCCGCGGTCACGCCGCGGTCACGCCGCGGTCACGCCGCGGTCACGCCGCGGTCACGCCGCGGTCACGCCGCGGTCACGCCGCGGTCACGCCACGGTCACGTCGCGGTCACGCTGCGGTCACGCCGCAGTCACGCCGTGATTTGGCCCTGCTCCAGCCACATCCATCCCACACCAGCCCCCTTCCACCTTCATTTCAGCCCGCTGCCACCAACATTCCAGCCCGCAACAGCCCCCCCCCCCCCACCACCACCTTCGAATCAGCCCGCACCATCCCCCCAACACCTACAACCAGCCCCCTTCCACCCGCATTCCAACCTCCTCCCGCTCCCTTCGCTCCTGACCGGAAGATGCTGCCCCACGGATGTCGCTAGATCGGGCAAACACGTTGCGGTCACGCCGTGGTCACGCCGCGGTTACGTCGTGGTCACGCTGCGTTCATGCCGCGGTCATGCCGTGGTCACACCGCGGTCACGCTGCAGTCATGCCGTAGTTATGATGTGATTTGGCCCTGCTCCAGCCACATCCAGCCCACACCAGCCCCCTTCCACCTTCATTGCAGCCCGCTGCCGTCAGTATTCCAGCCCGCAACAGCCCCCCTGCCACCTTCGAATCTCCCCACACCATCCCCCCAACACCTGCAACCAGCCCCCTTCCACCAGCATTCCAGCCTCCTCCCACTTCCTTCGCTCCTAGCCAGAAGATGCTGCCCCGTGGATGTCACTGGATCGGTTCAACACGTTGTGGTCACACCACGGTCACGCCGTGGTAATGCCATGATTTGGCCCTACTCCAGCCACATCCAGCCCACACCAGCCCCCTTCCACCTTCATTTCAGCCCGCTTCCACCGGCATTCCAGCCCACAATAGCCCCCCTGCCACCTTCGAATCAGCCCGCACCATCCCCCCAAAACCCACAACCAGCCCCCTTCCACCATCATTCCAGCCTCCTTCTGATCCATTCACTTCTGGCCGAAAGATGTTGCCCCGCGGATGTCGCTGGATTGGGCCAACACGTTGCGGTAACGCTGCGGTCACGCCGCAGTCATGTCGTGGTCACGCTGTGATTTGGCCCTGCTCCAGCCACATCCATCCCACACCAGCCCCCTTCCACCTTCATTTCAGCCCGCTGCCACCAGTATTCCATCCCACAACAGCCCCCCTGCCACCTTCGAATCAGCCCGTACCATCCCCCCAACACCTACAACCATCACCCTTCCACCAGCATTGGAATCTCCCATTATAACCGAGGGATCTAATATAACTCTTGAAATATCATTCATGTGTTTCCAATGAGTTCTTCGACTGATGTAACAGTAGAAAGCATAAACCATTTAACAAAAAGAGATCTGACCCTCGTTAAGGAAGGTGCAAGTGATAAGCTTTCAAGTCGGGTTTCATGTCCTCAAAGCACACAAAATTTAGAAAAGTTATTGAACCGTCCCTACTATTTTTTTTACATCCACATTGCCCAAAAACTAATTCCCAGCTCACCATAAGCCTAACAAGGATAAGCTCTCTCTTTTATCCAGTTCTGATACCGCCATCACTAGCTGGTCCATTATGGACACTTAATGAGTAGGTTTTCCCTGAAGGTAACCTTACACCCTATTCTATAACTCTATTCTGCTATGACAATAATGAGGAAATTTCATTTGGCCAACAGGGGGGGCTGTCCAGCAGGGGGGCTGTCCAGCAGGGGGAGGGGGTCTAGGGGTGGTGTCCCGGGGGTGTCCCGGGGTTTAGGGGGTCCAGGTGGTGTCCAGGTGTGGTGTCTAAGGGTTTCCAGTGGGGGTCCAGGTGGTGGTGTCCAGGGGTGTCCAGTGGCTGGTGTCCAGGGGTGTCCAGTGGGGGGAAGGTGTGATTGCATTTCTGATAAAAAGTTCTGGAATTTGAAATCGATGAATTATTCACGTGTAAATGCTTTTTGAGTTTTCAATGGCAATCTCTACCTTAGCTACTGGTAATGTTTGTGTTTTCCTGCAGGGTCTCAAGCAGGAAGTTATTGTTGATTTAGTGGAACAGTGCCATACATACAAGCGAAGAGTGGTACACTTTGTTCATTTGATATATCAAATTTGGTTTTCCTGCACTTAGAATGTTATGTGTTATCTTGTGCTATTTTTAATCATGGTTGCTACTAGCATCTATTCAGACTTACTAGTTTGGTTCTTTATATAGGAATTCATATCCCCTGGGAATGTATATCTTGAATATGGTATTTTATTCTCATGATTTTATTCTATGTAATTGAATCGTTTCTATACAGAATTTCATTTTTGTTGCTATGAGAATATTGTAATCCTGAATTGATGTGTAATGCCTTTGTTTAATTCTTGTTTCTATTTTTCATAGATCATGTGTGTCCAGGGGGGAGGTTTCCAGGCAGGGGGGAGGTGTCCAGGCAGGGGGGAGGTGTCCAGGAGGGGGGGGGGTTGTCCAGGCAGGGGGTGCTGCGGGGCAGGGGGGTGCTGTGGGGCAGGGGGTGCAGGTGGGGAGGGTTGTCCGGGGGGTGCTGCGGGGCAGGGGGAGGGTGCAGGTGCGGTGAAAGGGGGGTGTCCAGGTTGGGGGGTGGGTGCGGGGGGGGTGTCCAGACAGGGAGGGTTTCCAGACAGGGGGGGGTGTCCAGACAGGGAGGGGGGTGTCCAGACAGGGAGGGTGTCTAGACAGGGGGGAGGTGTGTCCAGACAGGGGGGTGTCCAGACAGGGTGGGGGGTGTCCAGACAGGGGGGGGGGGTGTCCAGACATAGGGGAGGGGACTGGTAGTCTACACATACCCATATCATTTTATTTGAAACTAAGTGGAAGATGTTGCCCTGCGGATGTCGCTGGACCGGGCCAACATGTTGTGGTCACGTTGCGGTCACGCCGTGGTCACGCCGCGGTCACGCCGCGGTCACGCCGCGGTCACGCCGCGGTCACGCCGCGGTCACGCCACGGTCACGCCGCGGTCACGCCGTGATTTGGCCCTGCTCTAGGACGACACCCTACGGCGTTTACTCCTCCTTAGAGAAACATTGAATGGTTAGCTCTATAATTTTTCGTATTTCCTCATTCTTAAACTATATCTCCTCTCAGCGCTGCCTCTCATCCATCTTTCCACAAAACGTGCATAGCAGGTGGTACAAAGGCTCAATTCAACTGAAAACATTGGTTTGGAATTGTTTGGCATATTTTATTGTACATGTATCACATAATATTTGTTCGGTAATTCTTCTTTTTCCTCATCCTCTTCACATGTTGTCCGAACCAGATCATCCTCATCCTCTGCACATGTCATCTGAACCGGATCAGCCTGTTGTGATGGAAATTCAATGTCTGCTTTTGGCTGTTTTAGATGAAATTCCTTCCATAATTCCCTCATCTCATGTAGCACTCATTGGAGTAGGATGATCACTGCCAAGTTGAGGGGGTGGGTGCAGGGGGGGTGTCCAGATAGGGAGGGTGTCCAGACAGGGGGGGTGTCCAGACAGGGAGGGGGGGTGTCCAGACAGGGAGGGTGTCCAGACAGGGGGAGGTGTGTCCAGACAGGGGGGGTGTCCAGACAGGGTGGTGTCCAGACAAGGGGGGGTGTCCAGACAGGGGGGAGGTGTGTCCAGACAGGGGGGGTGTCCAGACAGGGGGGTGTGTCCAGACAGGGGGGTGTCCAGACATGGGGGAGGGGACTGGTAGTCTACACATACCCATATCATCCTATTTGAAACTAAGTGGACGATGTTACCCTGCGGATGTCACTGGACCGGGCCAACATGTTTTGGTGACGCTGCGGTCACGCCGCGGTCACACCGCGGTCACGCCATGATTTGGCCCTACTCTAGGACGACACCCTGCGGCGGTTACTCCTCCTTAGAGAAACATTGAATGTTTAGCTCTATAATTTTTCACATTTCCTCATTCTTAAACTATATCTCCTCTCAGCGCTGGCTCTCATCCATCTTTCCACAAAACGTGCATAGCAGGTGGTACAAAGGCTCAATTCAACTGAAAACATTGGTTTGGAATTGTCTGGCATATTTTATTCCTCTAGGTATTCCTACACATTTCTAGATCTCCAAACCTCACCGAATTAGGTATATCAGGGGTCATCCAATCCTCTAGTCATCACAGATTAGCATTCATTTCTTTAAATCTTCTGAGAAAACATCCTCTCATGCCATCCATATCATCCTATTTGAAACTAAGTGGAAGATGTTGCCTCGCGGATGTCGTTGGACTGGGCCAACACGTTGTGGTCACGCTGCGGTCACGTCGCGGTCACGCCGCGGTCACGCCGCGGTCACGCCGCGGTCACAGTGGTGTCCAGGGAGTAGGGGGACTAGCAGGGGACTGGCAGGGTGTCTGGCAGGGTGCAGGGGGGGACTGGCAGGGGGGACAGGCAGGGGGCAAGGGGACTAGCATAGCCTCTTTATCTTACTATGGCCTTTTCTTTTTTTAAATTACTGAATACAACATTTTTAATTCAGGTTTTATTACTTATTTCTCTCATTTATTTCTCTGTTTAATTTGTATACATTTAATTCATTTCTACTTGTTATTGAAATATTTCCATTCAGGGGGGCGGGGTGTCCGGCAGGGGGGAGGGGTGTCCTGCAGGGGGGAGGGGTGTCCGGCAGGGGGGAGGGGCTGTCCGGCAGGGGGAGGGCTGTCCCGTAGGGGGGAGGGCTGTCCAGCACGGGGGGAGGGCTGTCCAGCAGGGGGGAGGGCTGTCCAGTAGGGGGAGGGGTGTCCATCAGGGGGGAGGGGTGTCCAGGTAGGGGGGAGGGGTGTCCAGGCAGGGGGAGGGGCTGTCCAGCAGGGGGGAGGGGTGTCCAGGCAGGGGGAGGGGCTGTCCAGCAGGGGGGAGGGCTGTCCAGTAGGGGGGAGGGGTGTCTAGGCAGGGGGAGGGGCTGTCCAGCAGAGGGGGAGGGGCTGTCCTTGAGGAATGTCTAGCTGAGAATGAGCATGAATATGTGTAACAGCAGGTAGAGTAAAATGTGGCAGCCCTATTAGTATATGTCATGTGTAACCTATAGGGTGAGGTCTATAATGATGCTCCTAGACATGTTCTGGTTGTGTAAAAAATGTTGGGAACTCTCTATTTTCTATTTCTTGATTCATGTATGTTGGTTGTTGGTAGCCCATGTTGATAGGATGTTTCATCTTAATTCTAGTTGCGGTAGAGAACCCTCTTTGATAAGGTGCTCAAGTTGGGAGTACGAGTTGACGATCTGCTTATATAATATATCCAGCAGAATTGTGCTTTACCAGTTTCAGCATGAACACATCCTTGGGATTCTTATTCCTCTACTAAGTCTTCCTAGGATTTACTAGTAGCAGAATTGTTATACCAGGTGACCTCTTTTTAACCTTCTTTGTATTTTTTTCTAACATAGTGTTTGGTATTAATATTTTTCACTTTCAGAGCATCTTTCAACGAAGTATTAATAGAGGATGGATTGCATAATTTCTGTACCATTTTGCACTTATCAGTGGCATGGCCTATCATCCTGCAATGCTCATTGTACATTGGTATGTTTTATAATACAAAACATACCTCAATAAGATGATCATTTATATCAATAGAAACACATTCTAGGGGGTGTAGAAAGGGGCAGGGGGAGGGGTGTCCGTCAGGGGGGGTGTCCAGTAGGGGGGGAGGGGTGTCTAGGGGGTGCAGGGGGTGTCCAGTGGGGCTGTCCAGTTGGGGCATGGGGGCTATTCAGTGGGGTGCAGGGGGCAGGGGGCAGGGGGCAAGGGTGTCCAGCAGGGGGAGGGGTGTCCAGTAGGGGGAGGGGCTGTCCAAGTAGGGGGGAGGGTTGTCCAGCAGGGTGGGGAGGGCTGTCCAGGGGGTGCAGGGGGTGTCCAGTGGGGCTGTCCAGTTGGGGCATGGGGGCTATCCAGTGGGGTGCAGGGGGGGCATGGGGGACTAAGGGGGCATGGGGGGTGCAGGGGGGTGTTTTGTTTCATGTGGATTTGTGGCCTCACCAGATTGGTTGTTCCATTTTGAGGTATTGTAGTGTAAGGGTAGTGATAACCCCTATGACCCAAGTATCTTCAAAATCTTGATCATTTGTATTTCTCATCCTCTAAGATATTTATATAGGTTTCCTCTGGTGAAAACCTTGATCGCCATTGCTTCTTTGCTTCATCAGAGCTTTTTCCATACTTATCTCTCCTTGAACTCATATCATTTCTTGTTTTATAGTGGAGATGACGTCCTTCCTTCAAGGAAGAAGTGAAGACCCTTCTTGGTGATAGTTCCACAAGTGCAGAAATGAGAATATGAACTTTTGGATCCTGGTGCATCGTGCATCAAGCTTTCAGCATGAAGAGAATGGGAATGTTGGACTACTACCCACTCTAGTACTGTGATTTTCATTTTTGTTTCATTTATTTTGAAGCCTGTGAGTCTTGTATACTTATGTTATTATCCCTCATATTGTGATTCTTTCTAGTTTACAGTTGTAGGGTTTTTGATTTCTTTGACCATAATAAAATGTGTGAGTTAGGTTTTGTTATTTTTATGCATGTAGGTCCCCATGGGACTAAATCATGTTAAATAATAGTGTATGTTATATTTCTTTTACTTTCTTGCATCTTATTCTTATAGTTCTATAAAATTCAACTTCAAATTCAGGGGGCAGGGGGGCTGGCAGGGGGACTAGCAGGGGGGACTGGCAGGGGGTGGCAGGGGGGACTGGCAGGGGGGCTGGCTGGCAGGGGGGCAAGCAGGGGGTGGCAGGGTGGGGAACTAGCAGGGGTAGGGGGCAGGGGGGGCTGGCAGGGGGGTGGCAGGGGGGGACTAGCATGGGGCAGGGGGAAAGGCAGGGGGACAAGCAGGGGGTGGAAGGGGGGAACTAGCAGGGGCAGGGGGCAGGGGGGGCTGGCAGGGGGTGGCAGGGGGTACTAGCATGGGGCAGGGGGGAAAGGCAGGGGGACAAGCAGGGGGGTGGCAGGGGTGGTAGGGGGGCTGGCTGGCAGGGGGGCAAGCAGGGGGTGGCAGGGGGGGAACTAGCAGGGGGAAGGGGGTGTCCAGTGGAAGGTGTCCAAGGGTGGGGGTGTCCATTGGAAGGTGTCCAGGGGGGTCTAGGGGGTGTCCAGGGGGTCTAGGGGGTGTCCAGGGGGTCTAGTGGGTGTCATAGGGCACAACAATGTGAGATTTTTTACTTTTACATCACTTCACACCAAGATTTCACTTATTTGCAGTTTACTGTGCTAGTTCTGTTTTATCTTGTTTCACCCCCTAATGTGTAACGTGAATACGTAGATCGGAAGTGGTAAGATTTGAACAATGTTTGGAGACATTGAGAGAGGCAGTAAAAGATACAATGTACTAGAAAAATTCTGGTCACAGTGTGCTAGTTCTGTTTTCCTTTGCATCTCTTTTCCTTTGCATCTCTTTTCCTTTATCTCTAGTTTTGACCAAGGAAATTCTAGGAGGAAAAGCAGCATGGCGGGGAGTTTATGATAGCCCATATGTCACTGCATAGTTCTTTTATTGTTATTTGGTTAATTAGAGTTTTGGTTTTTATCTCCATGGAGTTCCAGGTCAGAACATGGAAATTTTTGAGGTTTCCATACTCTTCATGGTTAAGGTGCATGGTTTGAGGAAAATAGTATGACCTCCCTTCGTGAGGATAATTTTAAGTTCATTTTGAATTACACACAATTTTTTAGCATGAGTTGCGCATAGCCAAGTCTAAACCATGTAGCCCCTTGGTGAAACAATGTAGGATCCTTGGGCCAGTGTAGGGGGCTGGGGAGGGGGACAGGTGCAGGTGGGCTGGGGTAGCAGGGGGCTGGGGGGGGGGGGGGCTGGTGCAGCTGGGGGCTGGGGTTGGGGGCTAGTGCAGGTGGGCTGCGGGGGAGGGGGGGCTGGTGCAGCTAGGGGTTGGGGTTGGGGGCTGGTGCAGGTGGGCTGCGGGGGGGTGGAGGTGGGATGGGGGGCTAGGGGTAGCAGGTGGCTGGGGGGGTACAGGGTGCTGGGGAGGGTGGGGGAGACTGGTGCAGCTGGGCTGGGGGTGGACTAGTGCAGCTGGGGGATGGGGGCTGGGGTTGGGGGCTGGTGTAGATGGGCTGTGAGGGGGGGCTGGTGCAGGTGGACTGGGGGGTTGCAGGGGGCAGGGGGACTGGCAGGGGGCAGGGGGTGGGTTGGCAGGGGGACAAGCATTGGGGTCTGGCAGGGGGGTGGAAGGGGGCAGGGGGCAGGGGGGACAAGCAGGGGAGTGGCAGGGGGGGACTAGCAGGGGGTAGGGGGCAGGGGGGCTGGCAGGGGTGGCAAGGGGGACTAGCAAGGGGCAGGGGGGACTAGCAGGGGGCAGGGGGGCTGGCAGGGGGACAAGCAGGTGGGTGGCAGGGGGCAGGGGGGACTGGAAGGGGGTGGTAGAGGGGGACTAGCAGGGGGTGTGGCAGGGGGCAGGGGGGACTGGCAGGGGGCAGGGGGACAAGCAGGGGGGCTGGCAGGGGGGTGGCAGGGGGCAAGGGGCAGGGGGGTGTCTGCAAGGCAGTGGGGAGGAGGGCAGGGGGGGTCTGCAAGGCATAGGGGAGGGGTGCAGGAGGTGTTCAGGGGGCTGTCTAGGGGGTGTCCAGGGGGTGTCCAGGGGGGTGTCCAGGGGGGGTCCAGGGGGGTGTCCAGGGGGTGTCCAGGGGGGTGTCTAGGGGGGTGTCCAGGGGGGTGTCCAGGGGGTGTCAGGGGGTGTCCAGGGGGGTTTCCAGGGGGTGTCCAGTGGGGTGTCCCGGGGGTGTCCAGGGGGTTGGGGGGTATTTTTTATATGTATGTGCACACCCTATAGCCACAGTTTTAAACCGTGGCTATTCATTTATTGCCACGGTTTTTAATCGTGGCTATAGACCTAACTCCACAGTTTCCAACCGTGGCTATAAAGCCTGTCTGGCATCTAATATAGCCACGGTTGAAACCGTGGCATTAAGTATACATCCACGGTTTGAACCGTGGCTATAAACCTATAGCCACAGTTCCTCAAACCGTGGCTATTACCTATAGCCATGGTTTGAGGGCCTATAGCCACGGTTTAGAACCGTGGCTATAGCCCAAATTTCCAGTAGTGATTATACTTATATCATTTTCGTACAACAAACCTGTGAAAAAATATACCCAAATCATGTACACATAAAAAATTATGAAAAAATATATCTACATTACATTCACATAGAAAATTTTTGAACAAATCTTCCCACATCATGTTCAAATAACAAGCTTTTGAACAAAGCTATCTACATCACCTTCACACAAAAACATGTGAACAAAGATGCCCACATCACATTCATAAAATATTTCATCATGTCAAGTGATATAAAATATTAACCAATGTATTATAGGTATATATATGACCCCACCAATCCAAAATAGTACTTTATACATTTTTCTTCCAAGATAATGTTAAAACATTCGTATTTTAAACATAACTTTTTTACCCATAGAAAGAAGTTGGTTTTCATGAAAATATCCATAAGGAATTCATAGAACTAATGTGTATGGTTATGTAATAACATATCCATAGTGTAATATAAGTTGTATTAAGGATGTTGGAATAGATGAAAAATTCATTTTCAAGATAATTGAGTAAATAACTTTGAAAAATAAGATGAAATGCCTATTTAATTATTAAAATCATTAAAAAATATGATTGTTTAGAAAAAAAATTAAACATGGAATGTATTCTTCATTTAAAATAATTTTTATTATAAGAAAATAATTTTTTCATAGATAAAAACATTAAAAATAGATTTTAAAAGACATTTGTAACATTATCATAAAACATTCAAGTTACAGGTCACCTTCAAAGTTATTTTTAAAAAATTTAACGGAAACTTTTTAAAAAAAAATACCTTTTAAGAAAATAAACTTTGAAAATGAATCTTTAAAAAATAAATAAATATTATCTTAATAAAATATGGGGTCGAATATAAAACATATTATTATGAAAGTAAGAATATTTTTAATATATTAAAATACATTTGTTGAAAAAAATAATAAAAAGGGATAATAAAATTTATTTTAAAAATTGGAATAAGGGAAAGTGAAGGTCACATGAGATAACACGAAATTTGTATTCCAATTTTAGTGGAAAACATTTTTCATAATAAAAATATACACTTCGATGAAAAAGATCTTATTTTGAGAGCATGAGAAATATTAATGAAATCATCAACTTTTATAAAGAAATAAATCTATAAATGTAATTCCCTAAAAAATTAATAATAAATTCATTATAATAAAATCATAGAAAAGAAGAATACAATATTAAATGAAACCTATTTAAATAGGAATCATTAGGACCCAATAAATGAAATTGAGTCAAGAAAACCCCTTAAATCATCACTATCTTTCAAATTAAAATTCCATGAAAGGTATAACATGATATATATTTTTAAATCAAATATATTTTAAAAATATATATGATAATATAAATTGATAACTAATATATTCACTGTAAAAAGGAAATAATTGGTGAATACACATCATATATCAATAAAGAAAAATTGAGATGCAAAAACCATTACCTTAAATCCAACTTAACTGAACATTCTCTAACCTCATGTATAAAAAGGATAACTATCATAATCACATATTTCAATAAATTATTAATAAAATAACCATTTATAAACTTCAAATATAATCATTTATTATAAATATATTTGTTGGTTATATTTTATTTTTATCGTCAGATGTTATTAGCATTTATTTTTTTCATGTACTTATTTCGTAGTGGCAGTGTCGATTCTTGTTTGTAGATTGAAAGTTAAACATTAAGATATCATTTTAGGTACTATATTAGATGTTTTATAATGATTTATAATGTTATAATTTCATTTAATATGTATTTTAGTAATGATTCATGGTTAATAAGTTTTTAAAGAGCTTGTTTTGGTAATTTATATCGAACAAAAATGAGGGTATAAGAATAATATGTTAAATATTAAAATAAATTTTATTGAATCATAATCCAAAATTATTTACTCATTAATGTATAAAAATACAAGTATTAAATTTTCCCAATTTATATATAATAAAAATATATTTCATTTTTCATATAGGTTGTTAAACCGACCCAAACTTGAACATGTTATAATTTATGGGTGAGTATGGTTATGAATGTGATTATTTTGGAATAATATCATTATTAAAGAATTATAATGAATTTTTTATATTATTTAAATGTGGTAAATCATATTTTATGATATATATATATATAATGAATAAAATGCTAGAGAGATGGAAGATGTGATATTTCACATTATGGAGGCGGTTGTCCACACATTCACATGGGCATAATTCTTATTTTCTATAGAACCTAAAGAAGGTAGGAATTAGTTTATATTTTAAGAATATTAATAATATTTTAAATATAATATTTATTCACTAGATTCACCCTTTTAACTGATCAAGTAATGTGGATATGGAAAATGTATCATGTCACTTATGGAGGTAGTTTTTTGCACATAAAACAAGAGACATCTTCATTTTTCAAATGGTTGAGAGGAAGGTGGAAAGTGGTTATCTCATAAATATAATAATATTTAAGAATAATTATGATAATTATGTAATTATTTAAACATTTTTAGATTAAAATTGAAGGTCATATAAGGATAAATATGGAAAATGAAATAAAAATGTGTAATTGAGAATGTTATATTACCCCCTGAAATAGACCATTTGTAAAATGGAATAAGGATTTGAGAGGTATAATTTCAGTAAGAAAAAAACCTATAGGGAGTTTCTAAGAGTATTAATGGTTTATTTGGGAATTTTATTATATAATACAAGAGTATTAGGTGTGAAGTGATGTGGGGTAGTGATGGATCATTTTATAAGGTAGATGAGTGGCATTTTGTAATACATAAAAAAGGAAAAGTCAATATTAAAAGGTCAAATAGATCCAATAATGAAAAAAAAATGATTTAAAGAATGGTAAAAGTCACTAAGGCCTAAAAAATACATTTTCACTCATTTTTATAACATGTTTTTTAGTCTTTTACTCTTATATTTTTTACTTTTACTATTTTTTATTTCACTATAGTAACTAATTTTTACCTAATCCATTTACATTTAATGCCAAAAAATAAAATGGGCCTTAATATGTAATTTAGAAATAATTATTATAAATTTGAATTCCTTTTCTTAAAAAAAATTCTTTTCCTGATAAAAAATAATTTTAATATTAAAGTATATAACATGTAAAAATAATTTTTAGAAAAAAGTGTATTTTTATGCTTACAAATTATGATTAAGAAAAAATTATCAATATTTTTTATTTTTATGAAATTAATTGGTTTGTTATTAAACAAATAATATTTATATAACCTTAAAATTATGTAAAAATTGAATTCCACCTTGTAGATACTTAGTTAAAAAAAACTAGCCAAATATAGTTTTTATTTGAGTAAAATATTACTTATATTTCCAAAATATTAAAAATGGGTTTTATAAATTCAATATAGTATTTTTTTTAAAAAATTTATTTTTAATTATTAAATAAAAATTTGAACAATTAGATGGTTTCATACACATCTAGTTCTTTCTTATATATTTATAAAGTCGTGAAATTTACAGTTTGGGTAAAAGTGTATTTTTAACTATTCACATAAAAATAAAGTATTTTAAAAACTAAAAATTAAACCCTAATATAATTTTGGAATTTTGAATCTAAAAATTGGGTTCTTTTTATAAAATTCATGTTCAACTAATTATAAATTAAACTTTAAAATGAAAATGAAAAATATAAAGAGAAACATCTTTTATATAAAAATGGTGTTTTTAAACATTAAGTGTTCTTAATATTATTTCATATCAATTTATAATATAATTAATTTTAATATATTAGTTCATATATTATAATAATATTATAAAATTATTTAATTTAATTTTTTAGGAAAAATTTTACAATGCTTTTAAAAATAGTTATTTAAGAAAGAATAAACCTTTTTAATATTAAACCATATTAATTATTTTTCATTAAATTTATTACAATTTTATTTGATTAATATATTTTTATTTATTAGTTTTTATTATTATTATAATTTTATCAATAATATTCATTTAATATTACATGGCTTATTTTATTTTAGTGTTGAATGTAAAGTAAGTTATCAAAGAAATTATTAATTTAGTGAAAAGGTATATTCGAAAATCTTAGGGTGTTACATTATCTCCCTTAAATAAATTTAGTCCTCGTGATTTTAATTATAATTCACTAATGAAATAATCTAATGAAATCTAAGAGATAAATCGGAATCTAGATTAAATATATAGATATATATCCATATTAAAATCTTAGGATATATATCTTTTTTCCATCATAATTGGTCAATCCAAATATTGAGTTTTTCTTCAATATTTTGAGTTAAATACATATCATGATTGGGTAGTAAGGTACACATAAGGTAATTAATTTTTTCTATAGAGTTTATAGTTATCCTTTAAATAATGAGTGATCATAGGTTGATTTGGAATATAGAAGGAGATTTCCCTTTTTCAATAATTAATATTGATTCTATGTGGAGATAGTCAATCCATTTATAAAATCACATTAAATTCATATAATGGAAGGTTTATAAGATTTTCACAAATCACATACCCTTAAACATAAACATGATATAAAATATTCATATAACATAAATTTTTATTTGATTATCATATAATTAGAGTAGTGATTAAATTCTCTTAAAACATCCAAGAGATAATATAGTTGCAATAAGAAATCCATAAATATTGAGTAGAGGATAAGTGTTAATTATACCACATTCTTATCATGGTTCACATTAGAAGTTGGGAATATATAAGATATTCCATGTTCCCCTAGTTTAAGAATATGTTGTTTCCTATTATACTTTATTTCCCTAGTGTTGGAACACTGTTTTTTGTAATGGAAAAACTCCATTCATTTGAAGAAGTAAAGTGTGGGTGGAGAATTAGTTGTAAATTTATATTTCGCTATTTAATTAATTATCCTTTATTCTTATTATTGATAATTTCAATATTGGTGTCCATAATTCCCACACTTGAAATGTTTTTTAGTTCCTTTAAAGTAATTTCCTTATTGATTCCCCCCACATTTTCCACATACAGGAGATTGGAATTCAATTCCACCTTCATATCTTTCATTTGGGTTTCCATGAAACTATAACTTCATTTTATTATATAAAAAATAATGTGTGTCTCTATTATATATTTCCACCTTAATAGTATAGATAAAAACATCCCCATAGCTTCTAAATTGTCTTATATATAATGAATTTGGAAGGCTTGGTTTCAAGAGACTAAAGAATCATTAAATATTACTTTCAAGGTCCATAACAAAACTGAGGCATACCTTGTGAGTCTCATGAATTTATCCACATAGGATTCAATAGATTCATCATCATTTTGTTTCATCTCTATTAATTCATTCTCTATTTATGTGTGATGGGTTTTAGGAAATTATTTTAATAAAAAAAATTTCATAAACTCCTCTCATACAACTGAGTCAACTTCTTCCTTTGAAGTCATATTCTTAATAAGATTCCCCCATAGGTTAGCCTCACCTTCTAAAGGATAATATCAAAAATAACCTTATCATGGTATTAGTATAGAAGAATAAGAAATATCTTATATAAATATTAATTAACTATTTAGAAATTAGTGGATTAGAAGACCAACAAAATGATGATGGTCATTAATGTATATAGGAATCTATAGAAATTTTATCCATACTTGGTGTGTGCATAAGATCAACATGGTTCATGTTATTATTCCTAACTTGGGATAGTTGAGTGAAGATGTACATAAGATTTTGTACCCATTATTCTATCCCCTTTGGTTTCTTATTGGGACAATCCCCACATTTTCTATCACATCTATTGTTAAATCAGTTTATCCTTACTCCAAACATTACTTAACTAAGGGAAATTTAAATATGGGGATTTGATATTCATATATAAATAAAAAAATATTAACTTAAAAGGAATAAATAATTAATTAATTGTGTACCCTAACATATAAATTTCTAGTTTTCAATCTTGTTAATTCATTGTCTACTTCCTATTAGGATCTCTATACATACCATACAAATGTGCTCAAATCTTTCATAATGGTTTCTAAAGGGAATATAATGAACCAAAGAATATCCATAAAGACTGTCAAACTAGGTGTGAAATTAGCCCTTTTCACCATACCCCAAGTGATTATTGATTTAATAACTAGTACACCCCCTTTTAGTGTTACTACTCCTAGGTAAATCTATTCTAGAGGTTAAATCCACTTGTTTGTATTAATATAAGGATTTTATTTCTTGTAAACAATAAAATATATAAATTACCAAAATTTTAGGATGTTATTATATACTTATACTTATCCCTATGGATTTTAGTAATTTTTTTGATCATAATCCCCAAATATAAGTAAACTAATCCTCAATGATAACTAAGCCCCGGTGCGATATCAACTAAGGCTTCTCACACCCACACTCCAAGATATAGTGCAAAAAATAATTTCTTTAAACAATGGATTTGATACAACGTTATATGACATATCTTTATTTTATATAATTTTCATATTTTAAACATTAAATCTCACAAATAATAACACAGTCCCAATAATAGAAGGTTAAGTTTCTTTGAGTAATAGCTACATAGGAAACCTATTTTATGATACTTGTGAACATTTATCCATAATAGAACCACATATAATCCATTCTTGAATCTTTATTAGATGTAATTAGATTTATAGCTTATATAATAGAATCATAAGAAAGAGGTGAGATCAAATACTCAGAAAGGTAAAACTTATGAACATGTCATCAAGGGTTAGATCACAAGCATCTAAGAAAACATAATCATTAAAGAAATATCTTATTAAAAATAACATGGAAGAATATGAGTTTTCACAAATCATGATATAAGGAAATTTAATATCATATTAAAAGACCTATAATATAGTAAAAGAGTGTGAGACAATAAACATCATATGTGGGGAATAATCACAGGCTTCGAGAAATATGGCATGTTATTGAATAATAACATAATATGGAATTATCACAAGGACATAAACATATAAAATATTGTGAACCAAGATACCAATGTCACATTCATGAAACAACTTATGAATAAAGCTATCAACATCATGTTCACACAATAAACTTATGAACAAAGATATCTACATAACATTCACACAATAAACTATTGAACAAAGATGTATGCATCATGTTCACACACAAAACTTGTTAACAAAGATACCAACATCATGTTCACACAACAAACATGTGAAAAAAAACTTGACCATCAACACATTCACACAAAAAATTGATGAATAAAGCTACATGTATTATGTTCATACAATAACTTGTGGTAAATATACCAGCATCATGTTTACACAACAATGATATGATCAAATATACTTGAATCATGTACACACAAAAATCTTATGAACAAAGCTACCCATATCATGTTCACATGCCATTTCATCAACTCATGTGACAAGAAATCTTAACAAATTAATTATAGTGGTATAGAGGACCCCACCCATAAATAATAATTTTGTTTATATAATTTTTTACTGAGATAACATTTAAAAGTTCATATTTCAAAGATCATGTAATTTACCCATGGAAAATAGATGGGTTTCATGTAAAAATCCAAAGAACATGTGATAATTCATCCAGTAAAAGAAGGTGGATCATGGTATAAGAATGTATCTATGGTGTAACATCAATAACATTAAGTATTTTTACATATAATAAAAATTTATTTTCAACATATTCTACTAAATCACATAGAAAAATAAGAAGAAATACCCATTATAATTTTAAAATCATTATGAAATAGGTTTGTTTAGAAAACCCTATTTTAAATATGGAAAGGTAGCTTTATTGAGAATAATAGTTGTTATGGTAAAAGAATGTGTTAATATGAAAAAATATTAATAATAGATTTTAGAAAACATTTTTAACATTATTTTAAAATGATGAAGTTATAGGCCATATTCAAATTTTTTTTTCAAAAAGATTTTGTGAAGAATTTTGAAAACATTTACCATTTTTTAAATAATAGAACCATCAATAATGGAGACTTGAAAAATACATAAATATTATCTCAATGAAATATTTAGTTGTAGATAAAATATATTATTATGAAATGAAAAACCTTTTTAGTATTCCAAAATATATTTTATTGAAATTAACTTCATAAAAACGGATAATAAAACATTGTTTTGAATAGTGGAAAATGGAAAAGTAAAGGCCACATGTACTATTAAAAAATTGGTTTTCCAAATTAAAAGGAGAACATTGTTTGGAATAGAAAATATAGACATGGAAGAAAAGGAGATTATTTGGAGAGTCTTAGAATTATTCTTAACATCATCAACTTTTATGAAGAAATAAATCCATCAATTTAATTCCCTATAAAATATTAAGGACTAAAATTCTAATAAATTAATATAATATTATTATAACAACTATAAAGATATATATTTAAATATAAATAATTAGGACATAAGAAAATATATTGAGTTAAGAAAACCGCATTTACATCATCATTTTCATTTGAATTGAAAACTTGTGAAAGGTAGAACATGAGATAGATTTTTATATACCTTAGAATCAATGAAATTTTATGATAAAATAAATATATGACCTTTATATACACCAATAAAAAGAAATAATTTTTTAATATGCATCAAATCCCAATGAAGAAAAATTGAGATTGAAAAACCCTTTCCGTAAATCCAGCTTACCTGAACATTATCTGATCTTAAATATAACAAAAAATAATTTATCAATCACATTTTTTAGAAAATTATTCATAAATATATCATTATATAAACATAATTTACAATCATGTATTACAAATATATCAATACTATTTTATTTTCATCATTGGATGTTGTTAGCTTTGATTATTTGTTTAGTACTTATTTTGTAATGGTGGTGTTGATTCTTATTTATAGATTCAAATTTAATCATTAAAATATATTTATTTTTATTATAATATTTGTTTTATTATTATTTATAATGTTATAATTTCATATCATAAATTTTTTATTTATGATTCATGATGACTAAGATGGTGACGAGCTTATTCTAGTATTTTATAATGAAAAAATGGGTCGTAAAATAATAATAAGTTAAATATTAACATAACTTATCATGAAACATAATCCAAACATTATTTACCTGTTAATTTCTAATAATTATTGTACTCATGTTTTTATATCCAAACATTGTCACACCTATAGTGTTATTTTTAGGTTTTTATCCGTTTGGGGGTGGTGGATACTATTTCTAGATTCATTCATTTGGGGATAGGTGATGGTGGTTTCATAGTGAAGGATGGTACTAATATCACAAGGAGTATGGGGTTTCCTTTTTTGGTCCCCCCCCCATTTTCATTTTGGTTTAATTTTTTTTATAAACTTAAACATGAAATTTTAAATTATTTTTTGGTACATATTTTATTCGGATGATGTTTAAGATATTATGTGACTTTTTATTGATGTTTATTGTAGATTTTGATTATTACACTTATGGGAAAATCATTCCCAAGGGAGTTATTAGATGTACAAGAAATTTTTTCCAACCCATGGGGTTCGGGAACACCCTTAGGTACATGCCAAAGGCCAGCTTGGGTTTCAGGTAATATGGAATCCTAGAACAATTCACGAAAAAGTTGTACCAGAGTCAGGTTTTCCCTTATTTTGGGTATTGTTATTTAGGAGAGTCTAGATAGATATGAGCTGGGACTGTCAGGTATTGAGGTTCTTTTAATGAGCGGGATTTCTATAAAATACTCCTTATGATAGTCCTTAGATCACCATGAAAAATATTTGGGATTTGATTTAACTTCTCATCGAGGTGTAATGTGTTGGATACAAATTAATAATGGGTTCTTATATATGATGGAGTGGTTTTGAATTGTTTCATGTGTTTTTATGGTTTTATTCTGATTCATTTGGTTGATTTATTATGTTATGTGATAATTATACTAGGGTTGATATATTGATAATTTACCTTGTGTTTTGTGGATTCTATAGAATCATGCCTCCCCAGAGAGCTCTTTTATAGACATGGAAGGAGGATAGAGAGAGTTATCTATCACTAGTTAATCAAATATTAGTTGAGGTGGTGGTTTGGGATATCTGAGATCTATATCAGTGAGTGGTCTCTTTTCATTCTCAAGATAAGAAATTATAATCTAGGATTGAAATATATCAGGCTTGGTATTTACTTAAACATAAACCCGCTTAATTCTAGGTAAGCATGGACCCCTAGGAATTGGATTTCTAGGTGGAAAATATTGAGACGATATTTGAGTTCCTAAGGACTCATTATTATTTTAAAGTAAACTATGTAGAATTTATGTTTAAAGTCCCCAGTTGAAGGTGGTGGGAGTTAGTGGTTCAAGTATGAAAAAATTAGTAGATATGATAGAAATAATTCAATGCTATCATCATTGAGTAGTAGTGCCCTGATAAATTAGCCCTCTCCAAGACCCAGGAATTCCTAGGACCCTATCAAGGAAAGAATTTGTTGTTGGATTATTCCAAACACTTCATAGAGATAATATATTTTTATATTTAGGTAGACTCCAATAAAAGGTTTAAATATCAATAGTTTGAAATGGGCTTTTACCTGGACATTAAAACATGAGTCTTTTTGTTCACATTAAAAACCTAGGCTGGGGTAGTCGACCAAGCATTGGTGGTGGAAATTGATCAATCCGGTATGTTAGGCTTGTCTGGAATGATTCTAGTTCAGAGATAAAGTGGGGTTGGATCAATTAAGAAGAAAATAAAGCTTGAGGAATGGGATAAAAAGGGTGGTTGTAGCCCTAGATATCCACCATGACCACCTTTTTTGGAATCTTCTAGTGGTTGATCTATTGTCTACCATCATTATGGAAAATATGGAAATGTGTAGTGTGAATTCCTAGATACAACCAATCCTTATTATTAATATGGAACCATGGTCCACCTGAAATAATTTTTTAAGTTTTCATATCCTTCTTAGAACAAATTAGGTTTTATAATACCCAAGGGATCGACAGCCTTGTATGATGTATCTAGAGAAATGGGGTCTCATTCTGGTGGATGTAGTGGTAAGGCTAGATCTTCTTATTTGAAAATTAATCTTAAGTTAGAGACATAGTTCAATGGTATACCACAAGTATAGATATAGGTGAAACACTTGCATACTATGGATTGGAAACTGGTGGAATCAGATGCAGGACCTATGATGTTTTTTGGTACCATTCTTATTGAATCTTCCATGGTAGTTTCTTTCTTTGATATCAGTGCTTCTAAATCAATTATTTCACCTTTCCATGTGGATATTTTGGATCTCCTGGCTAATATTATGTCATATTATATAGATTTAGTTATTCCTCTTAATAGGAGTAAGGAGCAAGGTCTATGGTTCCTATCTTCCATTATCTCCTTGTTATAGGTTGAGTTGAAGTGGGATATTATTATGCTAGATATAAACCTCTTTGATGTTATCCTAGGGATATACTTGATGGTTTCTTTCAAATTATATATTGACTACTATCATCACTTGGTGACTTTAACTTCCCCCAATGGGAGCACTCAAGTTTTTTAGAGAGAATCGTATCCATGGTCAGGATGAGCTGGATCCAAACTTTTTGAGATAGGGAGGTTTGTTTTCCAGGTGAATTCTCTCATATGGGAGGTTTATAGGAAGGGCTTGGAGAATGGGTTACATTATGTAATGGATGAGTTCTCTAAGGTATTCCTAGAGTATTTATTATGTTTTTCTTCTGAATATGATGTGGATTTTACCATTGATTTATCATTAGGAACACAATCAATATCTCTTCCCTCATATCATATAGTACCCACCAGTCTAAGGGAATTAAAGATACATCTAGATGATCTAGAATCCAAATGGTTCATTCACCCAAGAATAACTCCCTAGGACTCTCTAGTTATTTTTTCCAATAAGGTTGATGGATATCTATGATTGTGTATTGACTACCGACAGCTATCCAGGTCACTATCAAGACCAAATACCAATTTACCAATATTAATGATCTTTTTTACCATATAAAAGGGGATATGTGGTTTTATTATATCAAGATCTATTCTAGGTATCAATATTTCAAACTGAGAGAAGAAGAAATTCCCAAGATATCATTCTAAATTAAGTGTTACCATTTTGAGTATTTGTTGATACCCTTCAGATTGAAAAATTCTCTCACAATTTTTATGAATCTTATAAACTAGGTGTTCCATAGATACCTTGAATCTTTTTTAATGGTGGTTTTGAATGTAATAATGGTCCCCTTGATATATGAGGAGGAGTACGGGAAGCACTTAAGGGTTTTTTAGGGCATGTTGCGAGATCATTATCCTTATGTTATGCTTTCAAAATACTATTTTTAGATCCAGGAGGTCAAGTTTATTGGACATTTTATCTCAGAAAATGGAGTATCATTTAATCAAGATAAAATCAATGTTGTAATATCATGGGATTATATGAGTAATTTCTTCAATATCAGGAATTTCCTATGCCTAGTGGGGTATTATAGGTAGTTCTTTATGTACTTCTCTCAAATTTCCACACTAATGACAGCCCTCTCCTATAAAGTGTTAAAGTTTTCATGGATTCCAGAATTCTAGGTTTCATTTGAAGATCTTAAAAGTGGTTAAACACTACCCTTATCTTGATCTTACTAGATGCCGGATATAGATATGTTGTCTATTGTGATGATTCAGGTATGGGTTTGGGTTTTATGCTTACATAGGGTGACCATGTGGTGACGTATAGATCTTGCCAACTTTGGACACATGAGAAGAATTACCCAACCCAAGACCTCAAGCTGGAGGTCGTGATGCATGCCCTAAAATGTTGGTGATGCTATCTTGTTTGGGAAGAAATTTATAATCTACTTAGACTAAAAAAATTATTAATGCATTTTCTTTCATAAGGATCTTAATATAAGGTAATGGTGATGTATCTAGTACCTTCATTGGCTAAAAGTTGATACCATATACACCCTAGGTAAGGGAAATGTGGTTGTTGATTCTTTGATTTGGATGTTACCCACCTAGGATCTATATGATTCCATTAATGAGTGGTGTTTAATGGGGATTTTTCTCAAATGAACATGGTATCCAAGGAGTATAATGTAGGTATGTTCTTGGATACCTTATAGTTGATGCCCTCCCTTATAGATTTGACTCATGAATAAAATCCCATAGATGATCTTTTTTATAATTCTATGTAGATTTTAAATGGTGGGGAGGTCGTTAATGAATGTTCTTTTCCCTCTAAGGTATTTCTCTACTTCAAGGGTTGTTCTGTTGTGTCATCATCTCTAGGGAAGGTGGTGATGTAGGACTTCCATCAGTTTTAGTGGTTTTCCAGCCTAGATCCACCAAAATATTTTATGATGTGTGACGCCAATTCTAGTGGCCAGGTATGGGGTGTGATACTATTGAATTCTTATCTCATGGTTATACTTTATAGTATGTTAAATCAGTGCCCTAGAAGCCCTCATGATTACTTCATCCTCTCCCGATTCTTACCTATAAGTGGTATGAGGTAGCTATAGACTTCATTATTAGGCTACCTCATACACCCCAAGTAAAGAATATGATATGGTTGGTTATCGATCATCTAAATGAATCTTTCTATTTTATCCCAAAAAATAATTTGACTAAATTAGAAGAGTTGGGACGGTTTTATGTCTAGGATACTATGAGGATCAATGGTTTTTCTTCTAATATCATCTCGAACAAGGATCCCCATTTTACCTCTTGTTTCTATGAAGGCCTTTAGAAGGAAATGGGGTCATAATTTAGACTTATTATGGTATATCATCCTCAACCCAATGGTCAGATAGAGTGTGTGAATCAGATCTTGGAAGATATTTTGTGTGTCTACATCTTAGATATTAGTGTATTATGGTATTAAAAAAATTGGTTAGTATAATTTTTATACAATAATAGTTACCAATCCTAGATCAGGATGGATCCTATTGAATTTTTTTATAATCGACCATGTTAGCCTCCTCTATGTTCAACAGAAGTGGGTGAGACTTCCTTAGTGGTACTGAGTGTAACACCCCAAGATTTCATAGTCCGTTATCTCATTAAATTAATTCAATAGCTTGCGCTGCACGCAACACTGAGTTCGAGCGCACCACAACTTACCAAACTAGTCGTTCAAAAAGCGGTTATGAATAGTATTAACTAAATTTTGAATCTTATATACTGTATATAATTTTAACATCTATATTATGTGTTTCTTAGACATAATATAATAACAAATTCATTTTTTTAGATAAAAGAAGTATTTTTCAAAAAATGCAATTTTACCGCCTTTTAATGGAAAACCCTTTTTAAAAACAATATTTGAAACTTTTATATATAAAATTTAATGAAATTAAATTCTTATTTAGAAGTTATACATAAAAATTTATTTTGGATAAATTTTTGGTACTTTTCTGATAACTTTCATATTTTGACGAATAGTGAAAAATACTATGTTTTAATTGAAAACAACTTTTGAAATAAAAATAACTTAAAGTGTTAAATTATGAATTTGAATGGTTTTGAAGTATAATTATATTATATTTTTATCATTTAATACAATTTAGGTCATTATAAGTAATTTCACATTTAAATTTGACATAAACACCTGTCAATCTTTTGATAGTTTTTACTTTTTAAAAACCCGTTTTTGGTTTTGACAACGGGAATTAATTTTAAATTAATAAATGAAACTTCTATGTTTTGAATTTGGAAAAATATGCTTAATTTTTTAATTCATAATATCAAAATTATCTTAGGGTGAATTTTTGGTATTTTTCTGAAAACTTTCAATTTTTGATGAATAGTGAAAAACACTATGTTGTTATTTAAAACTGGCTTTTTATTTAAATAATTATTTATTTTATTTAAATTTATTTTAAGTCAAAATATATATATAATACCTATATAAGTTCAATGTAATTCATTGGAGTCATTTTATAATAAAATTAGATGTATAAATGTTTCTTGAACTTTTTAACCTTTTTTACCCACCTTCTAGGCACCTTAGTAAAATTTGCATAAAACTTAATTTTACCACTTCTGTGAGTTGAATTTAAAAAATCTGATAGACTCAGTTGACATCAGTAAGTAAAATGTGATTCAATAAGATGAAAATAATTTTTTGGTGAATAGTAACTTTGGACTTTTATTTACCACTGTTAAAAGTAAATAGAGTAATTAATAGTAAAAATGATATTATAATTATCCTAACACATGTCATAATTCTATTTTATGAGTGTAATTAGACCAAAAACAACCTTAGTAATAAAATATGATCATTTAGGTCCACTTGGATTAGATTATGACATTTATTATTATTTTATTTAAAGATGAGTTAAAAGTGTTAAATTCAAATTTTATTAACTAATCCATTTTTAATATAGGGTTATATATAAGATAAATTTGACTATAAATATTCATTAGAAATATAAATATATTTCCTACATAATGGTATTTTATTTATAATTTTTATAGATTAAATAATTAAATTTATTTATGACACAATGACGATGCAATAATTACCTTCTTAATGAAATATTAAAATAGTTTATATTATAAATATTAAAATAAATATAATTTAAAAGTTTTGATGCCATAAGCGAATTTTATAGGTTAATATTACAAGTTAGGGTTGATTATATAATAATTTTTTGAAGTTATAAGGTTTTTATGACTTTCACAAACACAAAATACCAAATAGTGTCAAAATTGACATAAATTAATTTTTAAAACAAATACTATATTATCGGTTGATATAATATTCCTAAAAATATAAGGTTCTTCCAAAGAGATTAAATAATATTATATATGTAATTAATTAACCACTTGAGGTTCTCTTTGAAGTTTAGAGTAATTTTATTAATCATATTGTGTAACAATACAAGAAGACACAGTAAACGTTAAACTATTTAACTAAAAGTTAAATGTAAAAGATAAGGTTAAAATAGTAATCTAAACTTGCCTAAAACCTATTGGTTGAGAGGATTTGTACCCATAACCACCTAAGGCTTGAAATAAATTCATTTGAATCCATTATAAACCAAATATGATGGTATAATAAATTAATATTTTAATCTTTTCCTAAAGTGTCTCTCACCCCACTTATAAAAGGGCACTTCCCCTTCTCTCAAAATCACACCTCCAAAGCCATTTAGGTAGGCCAACCCCTGCCCAAATATCCTTCCAACTTCCCTCAAATTAACCTAGAGTCCTTAATTTTTTCAGAAATCCAACCTAAGGATCCTTTTGATGAACTCAAATGGAAACACCCAAAGAAGAGGTAATAATTTCACCACCTTCTTTCAAGTTCTTTTCTTCTTCCACTTCCTCTTTCTTTGTTGTTTCCATACCAAAATAATAACTCCAGTACCTCCAATATACTGTAATGTTATTATAAATATGGTAAAACCATATTCTTTATTCTATCCATCCTATAAATGACAAAGTCACCATACGTGCATACGTACGGCTTACCATCTCCACATCGTGGTGTAGTTTGTTATTCAAACACTTCATTATTTGGATGGGTATAATAATGAGTATAAATAATTTAAATAATAAATATAACATGTTAATTATTCTGTATATATGATATTCCATCCAATTACATACAATTTCACCATCAATATAATGATATTGTCACTCGTGCATACGTACGGATTACCGTATCCACTAAGCGATGAGATTCATTCCCACGTTCATCATTCAACGATGATTATAAAAATATATATAATTAATAAGTATGTAATATATGAAATAATAATTCTATTGGATATATATATATATGTATATATGTATGTATATAATTACTTACATATATCTTATTCACTTACTTCCGTTCAATACGATATGAAAACGGAAACATAGTTTATGCGTATGTATGGCCTACCGTCTCCATAAACGGTGCCTTCAATTTCATATATATATCTATTATAAATATTTATATTCTAAATATATATGATATATAAATCAATTTTTATATTCTAGAAGTATTTAAATCATGATCTAAATGATACGTGTTAAAATACGTACAATAAACAAAGCGATTATTGCCCAAAATGTTAATTTAACATGGAAATCATTATTAAATGGGAATTATAAAGTCATAAATGAATCATGTATGATATAATAAATATGAATATGGTTTTGGAATAATTTAATAACATACTATGGTCACTATACAGGTGGTTAAACGTACCCTCAACCAAAGGAAAGTGCAAGGTAAGGGTTAATTTCACAATCTCTTTATTATATGAGGTTGTTTTTACCTAAGTATCTACTGGGACATATTTATTATCCATGTACATGTTTCATAAAAGAGTTTTCAAAGGGATTATTTTTAAGGGAATCTTTTACTAAAACATCATTTTAAATGTTTTAAATATTTATTCTTCTAAACTTTTCTCATTAATGTCCGTGTTTTTAAAATGGTTTAAAGGATATATTTATATGGACATGAATATTTTAAAATGTTAATTACTTTCAAAAGTTTCAAAGCGGTATGGGACACTTTGATTCAAAACTATATTTTAAATGAATTCCTTTATAAATTATGTTAATTTTAAATGATTTCATGAAAAAGGTATATTTTTCTCAAAGATTTTTACTGATCATTTTCAATTATGTCTACATCCTTTACGGGATATTATTCTTCATTGAGGTTGATTTATTATGATACAAATTTTCCATATTGTATTGAAGGTTTTGTGAAATTTTTGACTGTGTATGTGTTATTTTTATACCATTCATGGTTTATGGATAAAGTATTGACATTTCGTTTGCTAGTTTTAATACGAATGTTTATGTTATGTTTAAACCTTTTCATATGAGGAATGCATTGGACTTAGTAAGTGATGGGTGGAGCTCGCTATAGCTCCTCGATGCATCGATAGGTCTCATGAGAAAAACTAGTGTCTTGTCACAAGGGCTTGACAAAATATTATTTGTAGTCTTGGAACAAAGCCTTGAATATGTGGTTATGAAGTATGGCATTATGTATTCCATCATTATAAAAGTGGCTATTGATATTCCATGTGATTATTCGACTAGTAGAATATCCATGTGAATAAGTAAATGGCATTATTTGATTTATATTGGCCATATTATGTAGAATTTTATGTTTAAAAGGATTATGTTTTAGTCTTATACATTACCTTAAATGTTTATGTTTATTTATGAAAGTTTCTGCTATATTGTTATCCTTACTGAGCATTTGAGTTCACCCCTTTCTGTGTTTTATTTTTCCCAGGATGCGAAGAAGTATATTATGACTGACATGTAGGGATATTCTAAGGGATATGAATGTTTTCAATGGAGACAATGTTGTTGTTTTTCATTTTATAATGTAATGTAATGTTCATGTATGTAATCTATTTTCCAAGACTGTTAAACTGATCGGTCCTTCGGGACTTGATTCCTTGTAATCATGCCAATGTATTAAAATAATGCACTGAATCTGGGAAATTGGGTCTGGGTGTTATAGTTGGTATCATAGGAAGTTTATCAACAAACTTGGAAATAGATTTAGATAAACTCTGATTAGAAAATATTACTCTAATATAGACTTTGAGGATTAGTATAAAAGAACTTCCTAGAAATTTGGTAATGTAGATATGTTGTGTATTTTCCAAGAAATGCATCCCTGTCTGCATACGAGCAGGTAGAGGTGGCTCTAGCACAGATGTACCTAGGAGTGAAAACTCTGAAAAGGGGTTTCAGGCTTGACCTAGGGCATCCTAGTACATGAAAACGGGCCTTGCTTCACTCTTGGTTATGACACTCCCAAGGGATATGCTTAGGATAATTCACGTTTTTATTACAAGCCATTATGAAGGATTTATGAGTAAATACTTCCTCAAAGAAAAAATTTTATGATTATAGATTATATGCATAATCTTTTCAAATTAAGTTAGGTATTTTACAAGTTTGGAATTATGCATTGTGATTAATAAACTAACCTAGGGTATGCCATTATTTGTAAATGGTGCCTAGTATAAGGAATGAGAATTCTAGCAATACGCGTGATCGAAAGATTAAGAAGGATCATATCTTTCATGGTATTAATCCAACATTTAAAATGGAAATAGTCTCCCACATATTCTCATCATATGAAGAAATAGTATCATGAGTTAATAATATAAGTAAAGAATTATCTGAATCCTATGGATTTGAAGGTAAGAAAGAGAATAAAATGATAGAAGAGAGAAAGATGGATAAAAGGAAGAGGGGAAAGAAGGATTTTCCCATATGTGATAACTGTGGAAAAAATCACCTTGGTAAATGCTTGAAATGAATGGGAGTTTGTTATAAGTATGAAGAAAAAGGACACCAAGTATGTGATTGCAAGGGTAAGAAAAATGTTTCAAATGTACAATGCTTCATCTGCAAGGAGTTGGGACACTACACGAAGCAATGTCCAAATCATCATAGTATACCCCAAATGATGCTATTAGATAATAATCAAGTTATGATATTATCGAAGATGAAGAGGAATGATTATATTTCTTATGTAGTTATTAATGTATTGTGTTATTTGAGTATTGTATTAATGATGTACATGTTATAAGAATTATAGAGTATAAAAGGATTGTACTGTAGTACTATTTCATTAAGGACTTAAGATTGTGTGGAACCAAGAAAAGTGACTCAATAGCAGGTTAATTTTTTTTGGAAAATATATGGTTGAGAGAAAGATAAACCATAATATGGTTCTGATACTGAGATAGTGATTTTGGAATAATATATGATTTATTTGGATAAATTATATTGGATATTCTTGACTACCTTGAAACTGATTAATGATTTGTATATTCCATCATTATTGGAGTTTACAACATTTTTGGATAGAAGGAGTATATCCAGTATTCTATAAGGAATAAAGGAGCATGAATGTAATCAATAAGGTTGTATGGTAATTCAGGGTGTTGTAGTGTTTTAAAAGAATACATGATGAAGGTATTCACATGTTATTACACAGCAAAAAGGATCTTCATTGTGTTTACCTTCCTTATAAATTTTGGACTATGAGTTTAGACAGAAGTATTTTGGATAAGTCTAAAGGTTGGAATTGATTAATTTTGACATTGGATATTATTGTTAAGGTTAAATCATTTCTTGAGATTATTTTTGGATTGTCATAAAAAGGACAACATGGAGGTCGGGAGACAACTCATCATGTCCAGCAAAGCCGCGAGACTTGAACCCACAACTGAAGGGTGATAAGGGTGGATCACCTACCACTGGAATAGGTGATGTCCTAGTTTTTATAATGTAGTTTTTTTAAAATAGTCTGAAAAATGAATTATAAATTCATTATTTTTGGAACCCTATACGATTAGGATAAATAGAATATTTTTGAATTCTATTATCTTTTGGAGTGAAAGATGAGTTTGTGGAAGAAATTAGTTGAAGGATGAAACTCTACTTGTCAAGTATATTTTTTCCTCTTATTCTATGAATAAATTAATTATTAAACTTTAGGGAAGGGATATTAAAACCAAAAAAAATTATCTTAATACCTTATGTTTTGTTGAACTAACGATATTTTAAATCATGATAGATTGATGGATTTAAGGCCCTCAATTTTCTACTTTTCTGTGATTGATGACCTCAATAACTCCCTATAAATATTTACATTTTTCCTCCAATTATATGTATCTAATTTCCACCAATGTTATTCTAATCAATATCATAATTTGGTGGTGACTTTTTCATTCCTTTTCCCACTTATTAAGACGGAATTTTATTAACCCAATTTTCGATGTGGGTTTTCCACAAAGGTATTTTTCAATTTTTAACCTTTTATTTTCGAAGAAAATTTTCAAATTGTGAGGACACAATTTATTGAAGGAGTTAAGAATGTAACACCCCAAGATTTCATAGTACACTACCTCATTAAAGTAATTCAATAGCTTGCGCTACACGCAACACTGAGTTCGAGCGCACCACAACTTACCAACCTAGCCGTTCAAAAAGAGGTTATGAATATTATTAACTACATTTTGAATCTTATATACTGTATATAATTTTAAAATCCATATTATGTGTTTATTAGACATAATATAAGAACAAATTCATTTTTTCAGATAAAATAAGTATTTTTCAAAAAATGCAATTTTACCGCCTTTTAATAGAGAACCCTTTTTAAAACCAATATTTGACACTTTTATATATTCAATTTAATGAAATTAAATTATTATTTAGAAGTGGGACATAAAAATTTATTTTGGATAAATTTTTGCTACTTTTCTGATAACTTTCATATTTTGAAGAATAGTGAAAAATACTATGTTTTCATTGAAAACAACTTTTTTAATCAAAAAAATGTATAGTGTTAAATTATGTATTTGAAAGGTTTTGAAGTATAATTAGATTATATTTTTATCATTTAATACAATTTAGTTCATTATAAGTAATTTCACATTCAAATTTGACATAAACACATGCCAATCTTTTGATAGTTTTTACTTTTTAAAAACATGCTTTTTGGTTTTGACAATGGGAATTAATTTTAAATTAATAAATGAAACTTCTATGTTTTTAATTTGGTAAAATAGGCTTCATTTTTTAATTTTTAATATCAAAATTATCTTAGGGTAAATTTTTGGTATTTTTCTGAAAACTTTCATTTTTTGATGAATAGTGAAAAACACCGCGTTATTATTTAAAACCGAATTTTTATTTAAATAATTATTTATTTTATTTAAATTTATTTTAATTCAAAATATATATATAATACCTATTTAAGTTAAATTTAATTCATTGGAGTCATTTTATAATAAAATTAAATGTATAAAATTTTATTGAACTTGTTAACCTCTTTTACCCACCTTCTAGGCACGTTAATAAATTTGTATAAAACTTAATTTTACTGCTTCTGTGAGTTGAATTTAAAAATTATTAGAGACATGTTTGACATTAATAAGTAAAATGTGATTCAATAAGATGAAAATAATTTTTTGTGAATAGTAACTTTTGACTTTTATTTACCACGGTTAAAACTAAATAGGGTAATTAAAGGTAAAAATGATATTATAATTACCCTAACAAATGTCCTAATTCTATTGGATAAGTGTAATTCGACTAAAAACAACATTAGTAATAAAATATGATCTTTTAGGTCCACTTGGATTAGATTATGACATTTATTATTATTTTATTTAAAGAAGAGTTAAAAGTGTTAAATTCAAAGTTTATTAACTAAACCATTTTTAATATAGGGTTATACATAAGATAAATTCGACTATAAATATTCATTAGAAATAAAAAATTATTTCCTACATAATATTATTTTATTTATAATTTTTAGAGATTAAATAATTAAATTTATTTATGACACAATTATGATGTAGTAATTACCTTCTTAATGAAATATTAAAATAGTTTATATTATAAATATTAAAATATATATAATTTAAAATTTTTGATTCCATAAAAGAATTTTATAGGTTAATATTACATTTTAGGGTTGGTTAGATAAATGTTTTTCAAAGTGATAAGGTTGTTATGACTTTCAGAAAGACAAAATACCAAATAGTGTCAAAATTGACATAAATTAATTTTTTTTTTAAATACTATATTATCGGTTGATATAATATTCTAAAAAATATAAGGTTCAGACAAAGGGATTAAATAATATTATATATTTCATTAATTAACAACTTTAGGTTCTCTTGGAAGTTTAGAATAAGTTTTTTAATCATATAGTGTAAGAATACAAGAAGACACGGTAAAAGTTAAACTATTTAACTAAGAGTTAAATCTAAAAGATAAGGTTAAAATGGTAACCTAAACTTGTCTAAAACCTATTGGTTGAGATGATTTAGAACCATAACCACCTAAGTATAGAAATAAATTCATTTGGATCTGTTATAAACCAAATATTATTGTATAATAAATTAATACTTTAATCTTTTCCTAAAGTTCCCATCACCCCTCTTATAAAAGGGCACTTCCCCTTCTCTCAAAATAACACCTCCATAGTCATTTGTCTCGGACAACCCCTACCCAAATATCCTACCAACTTTACTCACATAAAACTAGAGTCCATACTTTTATTATAAATCCAACCGAAGGATCCCTTTTGATCAACTCAAAAGGAAACACCCGAAGAAGTGGTAATAATTTCACCACCCTCTTTCAAGTTCTTTTCTTCTTCCACTTTCTATTTTTGTATTGTTTCCATACCAAAATAATAACTCAATTACCTCCTAAATACTGTGATGTTATTATAAATATGGTACAACAATATTCATTATTATATCCATCCTATAAATGAGAAAGTCATCATACGTGCGTACGTACGGCTTACCGTCTCCACGTCGTGGTGTAGTTTGTTATTCAAACACTTCATTATTTGGATGGGTATAATAATGAGTATAACTGATATAAATAAAAAATATAACATGTTAATGATTCTTTATATATGATATACCATCCAATTGCATACGATTTCACCATCAATATAATGATATTGTCTCTTGTGCGTACGTACGGATTACCATCTCCATGACGCGATGAGATTCATTCCCACCTTCACCATTCAACGATGATTACAGAAATATATATTATTAATAAGTATGTAATATATGAAATAATAATTCTACTAGATATATATATATATATAAATATATTTACTTACATATATCTTATTCACTTACTTCCGTTCAATACGATATGAAAACAGAAACACCGTTTATGCGTACGTATGGCCTACCGTCTCCATAAATGGTGCCTTAAATTTCATATATCTATCTATTATAAATATTTATATTCTAAATATATATGATATATAAATAAATATTTATATTCTGTAAGTATTTAAATAATTATCTAAATGATACAAGTTAAAACACATATGATAAAGAAAGTGATTATTATCCAAAATGTTAATTCAACATGGAAATCATTATTAAATGGGCATTATAAAGTCATAAATGAATCATGTATGATATAATAAATATTAATATGGTTCTTTTATAATTTAATAACATACTATAGTCATTATACAGGTGGTTAAATGTACCCTCGACCAAAGTAAAGTGTAAGGTAAGGGTTAATTACACAATCTCTTTATTATCCGAGGTTGTTTTTATGTAAGTATCTACTGGGACATATTTATTATCCATGAACATGTTTCATAAAAGAGTTTTAAAAGGGATTATTTTTAAGGGAATATTTTACTAAAACATTATTTTAAATTTTTTAAATATTTATTCTTCTAAACCTTTCTCATTAATATCCATGTTTTTAAAATGGTTTTAAGGATTTATTTATATGGACATGAATATTTTAAAATGTTAATTACTTTAACAAGTTTCAAAGTGGTATGGGAAACTTTGATTCAAAACTATCTTTTAAATTACTTCCTTTATAAATTATGTTACTTTTAAATTATTTCATGAAAAATGATATTTCTCTCAAAGATTTTTACTGATCATTTTCAATTATGTCAACATTCGTTACGGGATATTATTCTTGATCGAGGTTGATTTATTATGATACAAATATTCCATATTGTATTAAAGGTTTTGTGATATGTTTTATTGTGGATATTTTATTTTTATAACATTCATGGTTTATGGATAAATTATTGACATTTCATATGCTAGTTTTAATACATATGTTTATGTTAGGTTTAAACCTTTTCATATGAGGAATGCATTGGACTTAGTAAGTGACGGGTGGAGCCCGCTATAACTCCTCGATGTATCGGTAGGTATCATGAGACATACTAGTATCTTGGCACAAGACCTTGACAAAATCTTATTTTTAGTCTTGGCACAAGGCCTTGACTATGTGTTTATGAAGTCTGGCATTATGCATTCCATCATTATGAAAGTATCTATTGATATTCCATGTGATTATTCGACTAGTAGAATATCCATGTGAATAATTAAATGGAATTATTTGATTTATATTGGCCATATTATATAGAATTTTATGTTTAAAAGTCTTATGTTTTAGTCTTATACATTTCCTTAAATGTTTATTCTTATTTATGAAAGTTTCCGCTATATTTTTATCCTTACTGAGCATCTGAGTTCACCCCTTTATATGTTTTATTTTTTCCAGGATGTGAAGAATTATATTATGACTGACCTCTAGGGATATTATAAGGGATATTAATGTGGTCAATGGAGACAATTTTGTTGTTGTTTTCATTTGATGATGTAATTTAATGTTCATGTATGTAATATATTTTCCAACATTGCTAAACTGATCGGTCCTTTGGGACTTGATTCCTTGTAATCATGCCAATGTATTAAAATAATGCACTGACTCTGGGTAATTGGGGTCAGGTGTTACACTAATCATTGTGTAGGAGATTAATTAAAAAGTTCAGATGATCAGGTATCATTTGATCACAGTTTATAGTCATTATAAATCTCATTCTAATCATCAACATTGATCCTTATAATTCTCAATGGGTGATCATGTGTTTCTGAAAGTGACAACTTGTTTAGTTCATCGTCATCTTGGTAAGATGAGGAAGCTTATACTGAGGTATTTCGAACCTTTTGGTATCATCAAGATTATTGGTAAAGTAGAATTTCATTTGGAATTTCATTTTCTATTGAAGTAGATTCATGATTTTTTCCATGTCTCTCAATTGAAAAGGTATAATTTGGACCCATCTCATGTGCTGAGTTGGGAATAAATTGTGATGAACCTTGATCTCTAATTAATGGAGTAACCAGTTCAAATTGTGAATTTCTAAGTAAAAGTGTTTTGGGGGGAACCCATTCTATTAATTCAAGTCCTATGGTAGGATGGTAAGGGTGACCGTGAGACTTGGTAACAGAAGTCTTGGATGGTGGAGAAAACCCCTCACTTGTTCTATGAATAGGCTATGGATTGACTTTCCAAGGGAGGAAAGGGCCATGGTAGGGAGAATTTTCACACCCATGGTGTTATTTTTAGGTATTTTTCATTTATTATTGGTCCTACTTTTATTACATAGTTTTTTGGGTGTTTTCCAAGAAAAAAATCATTTTTCAAATGAGTAAAGGGTGACACCCGGTTTAAGAATAATTAGTAGAAATTGTGTGCTAGCCTCTTCAAACCATGAACCCCTTCACAAAGGCTCTAAGAGGCTCACACGGTTAGGTGAATGACCATTCCCTAAGCCGTGTGGCCTATTTAGTAGCACTAGAGTGCCTTCATAGTTAGGTGCATGATTTCGAAAACTGTGTGACTCAAACTGTGCATCCTCCATCTATTAGGGAATATGCACCCACATGGTTGGTGCATAGTCTGGTAGAACATACATGCTACCTAGGTATTAAAAACCTTGAAATTTATATTTCTCCCCTAACTTATTTTTAACCATTTCACCCATTATTTTCCTCATTTTTGATTCTTTATCCCTATGCATTCCTCCCCTATCATCCACCTCCATTTTGGATTCAATTGCTTGGTGATTTGAGTTTGGATCTTCAATAAATCTTCAATTAAGTTCCGCCTCTTCTCTCTTATAGGTCTATCCTCCATTTATTTTTGGGTTCCTTATCTCTAGTAGATGTGGTGACCTAAATTGAGTACAACCACTTTTACTTGTCTTGGTTTTTAATCATTTTGGTGTGTCCTTGCTTCTTGAGGATATTGTCTTTTCTTAACTTGGGGTTTCTGATAAGATATTGGTGGTTTCAAAGAAAAATATGGCTATTTCTATGTTTTGATATTATTTTATTAGTTAATTGTGTTTTCCTAGAATTAAAATTATTCTCTAAATTTTTTTGTAGGTGTAAATGGGTAATTTCAAAGATTTGGGTGTGTGTAGATCTTTGAAAATGGTTTATCCCCTTTAAAAAAATTAAATGTTATACTTGGATTTTTATGACTTGAATTGTGATAAAAGGGGGTTGGTTTGGTTTTGGAATTGAACAAAGTACTTGGGAACCCTAAGTACCTAGGTGTGCAGGCTAGGGCTAGTAGCTAGGTGAGCCAGTGAGGCCTCATCCAATATCATTAGTAGTATTACAATGTTACACTAACTAAACTATGTGGCATGGCTATTACCATTGGACCTTGGGTGCATTCCCTCTAATTGGTTATGCACGGGAATAGATTTTGGTATGTTCGATCACCAATATATGAGGCACCTAGAACCTAAGTAACCTTACTACATAGAGTTTTTCTATGGAGTTATACAATTTTTTTACATGTTATCAAATATTCTTTAATTGTTTACTTATTTTTCAAAGTAAAAAATTGTTTTCAAAATTTAATTGTCTACCACCTTTAATAACTATCACTTTTATTTGTCTTCAAATGTCTATTCATGGAACGCATAGTGGTATCCCACTAAGAATGTGATCTGACACCCTGTATATACCCAATGGGTATATATAGAACATGTATTGTCTGATTCAAGTAAAGTTAAGGCCTTGCTTGGGGGTGGTATATAGTCCTAATAACATGAGGAGGTTAAGCTTTCCTTAATTACCCCCCCCCCCTTGATATTTTTCTTTCTATTATGGTTTTAAACTTAAACTTATATTTGTAGACGATTCTTTGGTACATCATTACTTTTGATGATGTTTGAGATTTTAAGTGATTTATTTATTGATGTTTATTAAATATTATGATTGTTAATATTGTGGTAAAATCATTCCCAATGGAGTTCTCAGATTCCCAGGCATTGGTTTTCAGCCCGTGGGGACTAAGGACACCCTTCAGGCCATTCCATGGGTTGGATCGTATGTCGGGTTAGATGAAATCCCAGACCAATTCGTGATATACATGATATAAATTTATATCATTGTCTAAGTTTTTATTTAAATAGACACAAACTAGAACACTCTATACCTGGTGGGAGAGTATGGTTAATAATGTGATTATTTTGGAATAATATCATAATTATAGAATCATTCTGATATTATTTAGATTTTTTTAAGGTTTTGAATCATATTTTAAGATATATATATAAACTTCAAAATAATATAGTGTTGTAAAATAAAATACATCACCTCGTGTAGGTGGTAGTACATATATACACATAGACATCATTCTTATTTCCCATAGAGTTTAAAGAAGGAAAGAATTGATATATATATTTTTAGAGCCATAATAGTTTGTTAAATCATATATTTATTTGTGATAAGTTTGGTCAAATCCAAGAGGCTTGGTGTGTAAAGAGAAGTGGGGTGGTGATGTCTCCTTTTATAAGGGAGTAGGGTGATATGATTGTAGTATATAAAAAGTAAATGTCGAAATTAAAAGGTCAAATATAACCAATAATGAAAACTAATGGAATGGGTAAAGGTTTAAGGTTGATAAATCCTCAACCATAAATTTTCAAAAATGTTTATAACATGTTTTTGAGTCTTTTACTCTTAGAATATTCACTTTTACTATTTTTTGTTTTTAACATGGTAATTAATTTTTACCTATGTAATTTTATTTTGATGCTCAAAAATAAAATGGGCCTTATTAAGAAATTATCTCTTATTAATTTAAAATATTAAATCTATTTTTGAAAAAAAAATATGGGTGATAAAAATTAATTTTAATATTAGCGCACATAACACATAAAAACCATTTCTAGAAAAATGTATTTTTATTCTTGAAAATTATAATTATGATAAATTTGTCAATTTTGTTGATTTATATTACTCTAATTGGTTTATTATTAACGAAATAATATTTATGTGCCTTTAAAATTATTCCAAAACTAAATTCCACCTTATGGATACTTAGTTAAAAGAATAATACTGAAAATAGTTTTATTAGATTAAAATATTACTTAAGTTTAAAAATGTTAAACATGGGATTTATAAATTTGACATAGTACTTTTGAAATGTATATTTTTACTTCATAAATAAATATTTGAAAAATTAAAATGTTTTGTATAATTTAGGACTTTCTTACATAATGATAAAGTCATAAAATTTAAAGTTTTTGTAAAAACTTTATTTACCATTATTCACCTAAAAATAAATTATTAAATAAAATTCCCACAAATTAACTATAAGGTAATTTTGACATTATGAATCCAAAAATGAAGATAATTTTATAAAATTCATGTTCAAAAATTTATAAATTATTCATTTAAATGAAAATACAAAATATAATGAAAAACATCCATTATATATCAAATATTTTTTTAAACATTAATTGTTCTTAATATTATTTCATATCAATGTATAATTTGATTAATGTTAATATATTAGTTCATATATTATAATAATATTATAAAAAATAGTTTAACTTGTTAGGATAAATTTTAAAAAACTTAAAAAATGAGTTATAACATAAGGAACAATAGTTTTTAATATTAAACTATTTTATTTATTTATCTTTTAAATGTCTGAAATTTTTTATTAAGTAATATATTTTTATTTACCAATGTTTTATTATTATTTTATCTTTCTTATTAATATTAATTAAATATGTTGTGGCTCATTTTAGTTTGATTTTCTATGTGGAGAAAGATATTAAACATAGTATTAATTTAGATAAAAAATATATTACAGAATCTTGGGGTGTTACTATTGGTACATCCACATAAAAATAGGAAGTAGTAAGGGATGACTACTTTCATTAGTGAGATAAATGAAATCCCCAAGTTTCATTGGTTGAGCTTTGGTTTTTCTATCTTTCTTCTTGTTAGGATTTTGGATGCACCATAAAAGTACATTTCCTAGGTCTTTTTTTAAGGTTGGGGCCATAGCCTCATTTATTATTAAATCAAAGAAAAGACCTATTTAACTAGGAAGAGGGGGACCCATTATATAGCCCGAAGGTCCATAGGGAATTTAGCCCATTACATGGCCCATAGGCCCAATTTTTTTGCCCAAGGCCCATTATGTGAATAGTACTGCTATAGTACCCACCTACTACAGTACCACACAGTACCCGCCGCTGCTACAGTGCTCTGCCACTGCTACAGTGACCTGCTGCCGCTACAGTGACTGTCGTTGCTATAGTGACGCCACTACTACAGTACTGCTACAGTACCTACGCCCAATGGGTTTTGAACCCCCATTTTTCATGTATGATTATGGGGTTCTTACCACTAATCCAATGATTAATTTTCTAGGATATGATGTGCTATAAGGAAATCCTCCTATTCATTCCTTTTAAAAATATTCTAGGACATGAACAGTATATCATATTATTATAGGATGGCCTCTCACTATGATAAATTCCCAGTTAACATTAGATAACTGAGGGTATACATCAATGGTTCATCATGAGAGACATATTGGACATCGTGGTATTTCAATAGTGGATAAACTTTTACATTGTGAAAATTAACATAAGGAAATTCATTTTGATATCAAATTTTTAGATCTCAGTATCAAACATCAATTTTCTAATATAATATAAGTTTTTTTATTTTATTGTATCATTATTCCAATCAATGAGGGTTTCATATGATCGCTCCAAGTTTTCCATATAGAGAATGAGGGGATTCCCTTATATTGGGGATGTCAAGACTAGTGGATATAGAATGTATTTTATATGATATTCACATAATTTCTATAAATCTATATCCAACTAATAAGTTTCCCATTACATCAATATCATTGTGAAGGGTAAATATTTATCTTACAAGATTGGTTATAATGTGTTTGATGTATATGAGATGCCATTGGAGTCCACTTAACTATTTGAGTCATCAAGTGTGAGAAATATTGAGTATCACCTAGGACTTTTCAGGTTCAACATCATTTTCACCATGGAATAACATGACGGTGTGAAATTTCTTAGATGTGACCCTAAAATTAAATTTTAGGGGTTTATCCTAAATATGTGCTATTATATATTATTTCATACTATTTCAATATTGACAAGGTGATCATTGAATTGTTTAGATTTAACTCCTAGTTTATCTTCATAGTATTCCATTATCTTTCCCATGAGTATGTTGATGATATGGTGCATGATACATCAATATATAAGGCAAAAGTTAATCAATCCAAAGGTACTTACATGGTATCAATATACTCCTTGGGTTACCCTAAAGGCAGTGGATTCCTTATTTTAAGGTCCATCCAGAACTGGTTGTATCCAAAATATTCATCCCTAAAGGATAGGGATTGTTAGTCAGTTATTTCATCCATCAAAAATTCCATAGTCGAGAGTGGATAATCATCATTTTGGCAGTGTTGATTGTGATGTCCCAATTAAAGGTAAAACTTTATTTTCCCTTTATTTTTATTCATAGAAATAATGTTGGAGATCTATTCTAGGTATTGGAATTTTTTATTATTGTTTTCCTTGATAAAAATGAAAATTTTAGCTTATACCATGGAAACATGGGTCAGATTCATTTTTCTAGTTACCTTTTTATAACCATAGTGGTATTCTAGAAAATACAAATAGTGGGTATTCACATGGAAAAATAATACATAATTTTCTTTATAGTTCCATGTGAAAATATTTTGATGATGATCCATGAAAGATATGAGCTTATCATGTTCCTAAAGATTCATAGATGTACTAATCAATATAGGTCCTAGATCTTCCTCCATACTTAGATTAATTTATTTGACTTCATCAACAGTGGTTGAGACACTATCCTAGATACTGGTAGGGAACCCCTAATATCATCTTAATTTATTCTTAATATTATTCTCCTTCATTATTATTGGATTCATGAGGAAGATGGAAATTTTGGGATCTAAAAGAAGGTATGGGTTCACTAATATTACCCTCATTGTAATGAAATCTTTCTTATGAATAGATGGACTCATCTGATGTCATAAATACCATGAGAATGGGTATGAATGTGCCAAAACTCTATGTTTTTTCTTCTCTTTTGATTCATATACACTTAGTCAGAGATCCTTGGCTCATTTGATTGAATATTGGTCAGACCTACTTTTTCATAAAGAGCCTTGAGGGAATGGTTGATTCACATGAACTATACTAAGATATTTTCATTTATCCATAGTGGTTATTCAGTGGGGATATATACTTGACTATCATATGAAAGTAAAATGATCAAATTCATTCTTCTACTACATAATGGAAGAAATATTTACTAATATATCTATAAATTGATAGTTTTTTCTTTAATTAATTTGATGGGAATCACATAGTCTTTGTAGATATTACTTTATGGACTAATAAGATAAATTTATAGGTCATTTGGAGTAGTAATTTGAATGGTGTTATTTAATATCATCTACTTCCCCTCTAATTTATACAACCTTTTGTCTATATATTTTGATCCAACTTTATAGTACTAAAAAATTCCTATTAAAAGAGTACTTCAAGTATTTTTGGTATGAAAAGGGCACTGATGCATATATATGAATATACAGAATTCCTAGTAAGATGTTTAAAGTTGTGTAGTAGGTAATGATAAATAATTTGGAGGTAGAAATGAGATCTCTGAACTATGATCTAATACTAATCCTTCCAAGTGGCCTCTTTTCATTCATTTCCTTCCCCTAGATTGTAAGTTTGGAAGGGGACAAGTCATATTCATTATAGCCTAAGATCCTAAATGTTTGATTCGGATTAGTTAAATCCAATTACCATTATAAATCATGGTTCTTCATAAATTAATGGCATTGAGCTTGGTGTATATATACAAGGGTTTGATGATCCTATATATAGACACTTTTTAGTCTTGTTCTATAAAGAAAATGATTGTGTTGTATTCTGGAGAGTCTTCCTTTTCATGGTATATCTCAAAAAAATCATCATCAAATTCTTTAGGGTTTAAAAGGGCCTTGATAATGGTTTTATATATTTCTATTGGAATGTTAAGGGAACATAGTATTTATAGCCTAGTCAAGATGATTAAAAGATGCTTTAAAATGTTATACTTCTGGACCAAGGGTTGATTATTCCTACTGTGAGGATACCCTGACGTTTGAGGTCTTATGATCAAGAATAAATATGTTATAAGATCTTTTATCTAACTAAAATTTAGAAAAAAATTATTATTTTTGGGTTAGGTTGGATAGGTATTCCCATACCATGATTTTTAAAATACAACTACATTTACACTAATTAATCCCCTAGATTAATTGGTTCCCAATGTGTCATGTATGACTCAGGTTCAGATTTGTTTGGGCTTGTAATAGCACATGCTTATGGGATTTTGTAGTATGTATGACTTCAAAAAAAATATTAATTGAACATCAAGGTCCACCATTACCTCATATACCCTAATATCCAAGACATTTGTAACTTCCTCTCTAATTATGGATGGGGAAATTCAATTCATAAGAATCATCTTTATCATTAAATGGAAATTTCGTGTGGATAACATTAATAGAACAATATTTTGAAACTTCTTTTAATTATAATCATGTATGGATGAGAGATATCTATTGTTTCATTTAGTGGCATGGTAGTCATCCTCCCTGTGGATGGGGGTAGGATATCCTAGTGGGTCTATACTGGTGTACACATCAGCAAGGGATCCTCTTCATATCACTTCTTATATCAACATTTTTTCATAAACTCAAAGAATATTGTGATGATAAAGATGTCATTTATTCCATCAAAGGGGGAATTGGGATTGCAAATGTCTTATTCAATTTTGTTTTCTTGGATGGTGAATTTTCTAGTAACCCACTAATAAAATTTATACATACATTTGTCTAAGAAATTCCATAACTCTCCTTCTTCTTTAGGTAAGGTATAATTGTGCAAGACACTTGTGTTGGGGGTTATCCTAACTTGAATTGTTTAGATTCAACCATATTTTGAAGTATATCCTTGAAGAAAAAATCAATCTTGGATATTGTTTCTAGATTCTGATGTAAGGGTCAATAATCAGGTTTGTTATTTATAATTACTTCATTTAGTGTCCTAGCCTCTAAAATCTTGAGAATTTTGTTTCCATTATACTAATGAAATACCCCATAAAATGTTCTATTAAAAATTAATACACTTTATCATCATGTTCTATGAGCATTGAATGATTATTATCCTAATTTACCTCCAAAAGAGGGTGTGTTTCAACTTCTTTCATTCATGTGGAGGTGCTGCATGAAATTGTGTAGACATAGAAGCTAGAGATATCAACAATGATGGTTTGAGAATTATGTATGTAGTCTTGTATCTTATAGGTTTCTTCCCTTATACAGATAGTGATATCCAAGACTTGGAATTATAGTGAATGATTGTATATTCCAATCGTTATGCGATAGCCAAAAACTCTAGGAAACCACCAGGATGCTCCAAGGGGTTTCAAGGAGTCTTCAAATCATTTTACATATTTTTTATACATATCTCCAATATCTACTCTTTTAGAATATTTACATTTAGGGAGTATTTTATCACCTTTCACTAAGTAATAAATTTTAACTCCCTCATATTTCCATGTTGTTTTTAGTTTGACAGATCAATGATTTATTTTTCCTCATCATAAAGATAAAATTGTAGAAGAACTATCAATATTGATCTTCCCAGTTGGTGATAGCCTACCTGGTAGGTTATTATAATATATGAATGTTTTTCAATCCAGTTTTTGTATATAAAACAATATTTTTATTACTTTATGGTGCTCCAATGCTCCCATAATGGGGATTTATCATGGTATAAAGTGCATGAATTTATGATTTGGAACTCTAATTATGTTAAATATTGAAAAATCATGATTCTTGAAATGGTTGATAGAGGATTCATGTCTAACCATTAAAGATAAGGCTTCCTCATTGGATATACTAGTACACAACACCCTTCCATGTTTTTCATTTGAGCATCAAGGGACTCGATTGAGTCAAAGATTACTTGTGCGAACAACACTTATATGGACACTTGAGTAAAGTAAATGGGTGGATATAGATATAGTTGGTGCTCTTGAATCTATTATTAATATCTAGTTTCTGTCAACCAAGGATAACTTACCATAAACAGAGGTGTATTTCACCCTAGAGGAGGATATTTCTAATATTCATTGGCTACCAAATCAAGGTAAACTAGTTTTCTAGACTTAGATATTATTATATGGCTAGAATATATTTTTATTGGTTGATCAATTCCATAGTCTTGGATATATACTAGAATAGAAACATTGAGATCTGTTTGGGAGTTTTACTCAATGAGAATATTTCCTATAAGTAATTTTATGTCTATTTATCTCAATATATCCAACTAAATGTTATATTGAGATTTCCTATCAGAAAAAATTTATTCATCTTTTTTAGGTGGTTAGTAGTATATATCCACAAATTTTTCTTTAACTTTGGTTGAATCCTAATGAGAAGATGGTGGCATAATATATTGAGGAACCATCAGATCCTGAGTTTACCTCTAATTTTGGGTGAGCATTCCTTTATCATTTGTTTTAGTGTAAGTTGTATTCTAAATAGAGTATTATTTATTTTATTATTCTATATTAGTTTTATATTCCTAGTTATATTCAAGGTTTATTCCAATGATATTTAGTGATTCTTATCGCACATAGGGGATCATAACCTCATTATTAATATAGGGGAATTTTTCATTATCTAAACATCTATCAAGGGAAAATCATAGACATATATTATATTTTCCTTCTTGGATGACCATTTCAGGTTTTGACCCCTGTGAGGCTTCACCTTATCTCTCTGATGTTTCTTAGGATAGATTTTTTTTCACAAATAATCCCCTAGTGAAGGTGTCATGACTACCCCAAGCACGCCTTCCATAGGCCAGGGGTTGGTGACTAGTGGTGTGTCATTTTTCTGAAGTGTTGTTTTCAGTACCAATTAATTTCCCTAGCTTGTAACTAGCATATTGTGCAAGTACGGGGTCGGTCCATAGGAAAACCAGGTTGGAATTTATGTCTCTTGATTTTAAATTTCTTAATTGAATATGTTGAATTTAAATAGGATTTTTTGGTTCATAATGATGGATCTTGAAAGAGAACTAATTGCTTGGCCTTCTCTAACTCACTACGAATTAAATTCAAAATCGAAGATTATTTAAAACTAGATTTTAATGGATAATGATAAAAATGTGTCAGGTCTGAACATTTATATGGAACATTAAACCTTATTCCCTATTGTGTTGTGTTGTTCATAATAACCCACATTTTTTGTTTTCATTTGTGTCATAACTCCCTTGGTCTGGTGAGTTCTTATTAAGACGGTAGAAATCAATCCCTAGGTCTGGAACTTGATTTCTACTAACGCTTTATTTAGGAACCTCCCTCTAGAAGTGAAAAGTATATCCAATGGTCATGGATATCCTTGTCATAATTCTCCCAAAGATCCCTAGAAACTCCATTCTTGGTCCGATATGGGGTTTCCAGTGAAATAAGAGATGGAAGTTGGGAGAATTAGGTGAGAGATAATGAACAAACATAAGAATAGAGAAACTGGTTCTAAAAAACCCACATTTTTTCAGCCCCAACACAAGGGGGTTTAGCTAATCATGATGAAAATGATAAGAAACTTACTAAAATTCATAAGAGAGTTCATTACAATAGAAAATAGAAGAATCAGAAGCACAACAAAAATACAGAGAAAAGTGCTCCAAAACCTTCCTCTCACCAAAAACTTAGTTCCCAACCCCCCTCTTCTCCTCTCTTGAATCCCTCTCCTTATCCAAGCTCACCCCTGGGTCTTCTCAGTTAGAAAGTACATTTTTTCAGTTGTCCAAAAGTAGGTAAAAAGGGGGACCACGGGTCAAGGATGAGGTGAAAAGTGAAAAGGCTAAAAGGATAAGGCTGTAGTGGTCCGCACATTTTTGGGCGCACGGTTTGGTAGGTCATGCGCCAACCATGCGAAAGTATCTATCTCAAATCCTTAAGGCCGCATGGTTTTCCTGGATGGGATGCACAGTTTGGGTAAGTCGTGTGCCAACCGTGCGGATGTCTCAATCCATATGTGCATGTCTCTCACGGTTTCTCTAAAGGGTCGCATGGTTTTGGTAAGTCGTGCACCAACTATGTGGACCTCTCTGTCAATGGAATATTATCCCGCATGGTTTGAACACAGTTTGGATAACCGTGCAGTGTTCATTTGGGTTTCTTTAATCTTTTAAATTCCTAAAATCTCCTGTCCTTCATGTCTCAGTGCTTGATCCGGGTAACTCCAATCTGGCATAGTCAGGGGAAAAGGGTCTAAAAGCCTCCAATTCCCTTCTCAATCTCCAAAATTCCTAGACTTCCTACTTCATCCTCTGGTGACTGAAAACCCAATTAAGGAACATCAAACTTGTGAAATCCATGCAAAAACCATCCAAAAACCCATTTTATAGATATTAAACCAAGTATAAATGCCTTATGCACAGCAGTGCATCAAACTCCCCCAAACATGATTGGTTTTTTGTCCTTAAACAAAGGCATAGACAGTCATTACCAAGGAGTTACCAAAGAGACAGTTAGAAACATTACAGATTATACCAATTAGATGAATATAAACTTTGAACTAATTACTATTAAAAATTACACCATCTGTACTTCATGGTTCCCCAAGTCTATGAGGTTAGCTAACAAAGTAGGCTTAATCCAAAACAGTTAAACATTCATTCATAAATCAATTTTGCTTAAAATTTAGTTTTCCCTTCTTCATTCAAAGAAAGTGTCTACCTCCATTTTCATCTCTTTATACACTCAGATTAGTTAATCTCAGGTTTCATCTTCTCCAATTGGTGGGCTATCACTTTTATAGGTCACACACCCTCCTTAATTTTCATTATTTGGAACATGATGAAAGGTCATCAAAATTATTGGGCATGCTTTTGCATATCTCAAAAAAAATTATTTGTAGTGGGGTGAGATACTAGCATAAAAGTTTTCCCAATTTTCTCATGTCAACAAATGATGAGAATGTTTTATCAAGTCAAGAGTTCATGGAATTAAGACCGCGTAATAGCCACTAGTGCGGCAACAACAATTCCTGAAACCTCACCTCTCCTTATGCACAATTTGACTTCCATTTTAAGGGGTTCCTCAATTCGAATTACTCCATCATAAAAATCATTTTTAAACAAACTGTTTTTCTAAATGAATGGATAAATGTTCCTTTTCAAGTATTAAAAGGTTTATTCACATCACAAACTAGGTTCGACAATCCAGACATATGAGCCATTTTGAGAGATAATTTCCAAAATTCATTTTTATCTAATTGATATAAACCCATGAAATCTATAATAGCCCTTTAGACACACCTAAGAAAATATGCTACCCTAAGTACTTGGGAAAGCAATCAATTAAAATGGGGTGCCAATTAAGGGTGCCCTCTCCCACTCTTAAAACTAAACATAGTCCCCCGTGAAGGTAATAAAGTAGAGAAGGGTGGGCAAGGAAGCATGAAAAGGGAGGGGAAAAAGTATAGAAAAAAAACAGTTCAAAAGTGAAAAGATCCTCTAAATGTTGTTCAAGTGTGGAAAATAGGTGGTGTGTAAGAGCCTGATGAGTAGAAAGGTGGATGGTGTGGAATATATGAAATCTCTTGCTGGCAAGACACAAGAACCATACAAGCGAAGCAAGAAAAATAAAAACAATAAGTAGGGAAAGAAAATCATAGCACACAATCACAAAAATGCAGTCAAAACATCACACCACAAAAGAGGGTATAGTACAGGACAGTACAAATGGCACATAAAAAGAAAGAAGTAACAAAGCACTCAACACCCTCCCGCCGAGGGATCAGATGGATCGAAATTAAAACCACACTATCATGTAGTCCTAGGCACACTCAAATAGACAAATCATTTGAACAGAAAATTTTTAAGAATGTCGAGTTACCTCCCAGTCAATGCTACGTTTAAAGTCTCAAGCTCGACTTACCTAGGCCTTGAGCTACCCCAATTGCATGGTGGAAACTATTCCCACCATGTCTTCCATGATAAATTAAGGCTTTAGGCACTGCCCATTGACCTTAAATATTTTATCATCCATGCCAGCCACTTCCACCACACCATGGTGGAAAATTGTAATCACTATAAAGGGTCCCAACCACCGGGACTTCAGCTTACCTGGAAAAAACTTCAGACAATAATTAAAAAGTAAGACTTTATCACCTGGCTGGATAGATTTCTGAGAGATCATGTGGTCATGGACCACCTTCGTCATCTCCTTATAAAGTTTTTCATTCTCATAGGCCTCCCTCCTTATCTCGTCAAGCTTAGTTAACTAAAATTTACTCTTTTCTTCCGCAACCTTGAGATCATAATTCAGGGCCTTGATAGCCCAATAAGACTTGTAGTATAGTGGACAGTATATTCACCTATCATGAGGATGACCTGGGTTCGATCCCCAACAATGGTGCCAAAATTTGGTGTGTTGTTTGTCTGAAGTGTTGTTTTCAACACCAAATTAATTTCCTTAACTTGTAACTAGCCTAGTGTGCAAGTACGGGGTCGTTCCACAGGGAAACCATGTTGGTTTGTATGTCTCTTGATTTGAAATTTCTCAAGTAAAGATTCTGAATTTAAATATGATTTGTTGGTTCATAATGATGGATCTATAAAGATAACTAATTGCTTGGCCTTCTCTAACTCACTACGAATTAACTTCAAAATCGAAGATTACTTAAAATTGGATTCTAATGGATAATGATAAAAATGTGTCGAGACTTGACATTTATGTGGGATGTTAAACCTTATTACCTATTGTGTTGTGTTATTCATAATAACCCACATTTCTGGGTTTCATTTGTTTCGGAACTCCCTTATTCTGGTGAGTTCCGATTAAGTCGGTAGAAATCAATCCCTTGGTTGGGAAATTGATTTCTACTAACTCTTGATTTAGGAACTGCCCTATAGAAACAAAAATTATATCCAATGTTCATGGATATCCTTGTCGTAATTCTCCCAAAGATCCCTAGAAACTCCATTCTTGGTCCGATATGGGGTTTCCAGTGAAATAAGACACATAAATTGGGAGAATTAGGTGAGAGACGATGAACAAACACAAGAATAGAGAAACCAGTTCTAACGAACCAACATTTTTCCTAGCCCCAACACAAGGGGGAGTTTATCTACTCATGATGAAAAGGATAAGAAATTTACTAAAATTCATAAGATATTTTATTACAATAGAAAATAAAAGAATCATAAACACAAAAAAATATAGAGAACAAGTTCTCTAAAACCTTACTCTCACCAAAAACTTAGTTCTCATCCCCCTCTTCTCATCTCTCAAATCCCTCTCCTTATCTGGGCTCACCCCCCAAGGTCTTGTAAGTTAGAAAGGACCTTTTTCCATTTATCCAAAAACAAGTAGAAAGGGGAACCCCAGGTCAAGTATTAGGTGAAAAGTAAAAAAGCTAAAAGGATAAGGCTGTAGTGGTCCGCACGGTTTTGGGCGCACAGTTTGGTAGGTCGTGCGCCAATCGTGCAGATGTCTCTGTCTAAAATCCTTAAGGCCGCACGGTTTTCCTGGATGGGCTACATGGTTTGGGTAAGCCATGTGCCAACTGTGTGGATGTCTATGTCTGTATGTTCTTGTCTGGCACGATTTCTCTAAAGAGACGCACTCTTTTGGTAAGTCATGCGCCAACCGTGTGGACCTCTCTGTCAATGGCATCTTATCCCGCACGGTTTGAATACGGTTTGGATAACCATGCGGTGGTCTTGCGAGTTGAATTTCTCTTTGAAATTTCTGAAATCAACCATCCTTCATGTCTCGGTGCTTGATCCAGGTGACTCCAATCTAGTATAGTCAGGGGAAAAGGCTCCAAAAGCCTCAAATTCCCTTTTGAATCTCCAAAATTCCTAGACTTCCTGCTTCATCATCTGGTGACTGAAAAACCTATTAATCAACATCAAAATTGTGAAATCCATGAAAAAAACATCCACAAAAACCATTTTATAGATATTAAACCAAGTGGAAATGCCTTATGCACAGTAGTGCATCAACTAGCACCGAAAGGCATATCCCTAAAAAAACGGGAAGGCATAGCCTTTAAACCTATAAACACACAGCCCAAGAATACAACGAGCACAACCCACGTAGTAAAACTGCAGTAGTAAAAAGATATGTACTCAAAAGTAAAAGGGGTGAGTACTCTAATTAAAGGGGGATGGAAAACAAGCCCAACTGAAAAGTACAATAACAACAGAAAAACAGCGCCCAGAATCGTCTGCCAAGGTTCCTACCTAAAGGGTAGGTACAGATCACAGTTGGTTGTCACTACGGCATGTCACATCTAAAGGTCCACCTCCAAGCACCGTTCAATCCTAGCTCCCAAACCTCAGTCAAAGTTGTCTGTCGTCTTCACAAGACACAGCAAGATGCTAGTGAAGCCCGTGCAGGAGGGAGTATAACAATACTCAGTACGGACCCCGAGACCCCCGAAGGTCTCCTAGAGTTCCACAAAGGAAAAACTAAAAATCAAGACCTCAATCACAAAGCATGAAACAATTTTCATCTCACACTAGGTATACAACTCAGAGATCCGGATTGTAGATTATCAGTCTTAAGATATATCATCTTATTCCATTTAGAAGTTCCACAACTGATCCACAAAGAAGTTTTTCTATTACTGATATTCTCTTAGATATAAGTGGTTGTTCCACGACGGGCCACTGTAAGGTTGGTACTTGTCGGGTCACGCTACTTCTGATCCACACAGGGTCACTAAAATGTTTATCCACACAGGGTCACTGGAATGCTGATCCACACAGGGTCGTTGGAATGCTGATCAACACAGGGTCACTACGTGTTGATCCACTCAGAGTTGCTAGGTGTTGATCCTCAACGATCCACTCTAAAACTGTTCCTTGTTAGGTAGCTATGATGATGATTCACATGGGGTCGCTATGATTATGGTCCACAGAGGGTCACTACTTCAAAGACAACCTTCCATAGGATTCCCCGCACCCGATGCGCTTGAGTTCCGTAGAATCTACTCCTCGAGATATTGGTCATACATCGACTGCCACTAAGCTCCACAAATAAGTAACCCAAAGGACTGTCATGTCTTAAGGGTTCCAACGCGACAGATGGTGCGTCAATCGGATCCCCAGTCTGTGAGTTATAAGTGTTTTAGTACCGAGGTCCCGGTTGTATTCGAGTTCGATCCAACCCATCCATACTCCAACTTTTTCCAAAATTTGATTGGAGTATACCAAAAGAACCATCTCTCTCCAAGGATCCCAACTCCACATACTGTTTGTCAAAAGGACGTCTGGATTTCAAGTTATGACATTTTAAGCGAAATTGGGCCTGGATGGGTCCGGGTCCGGGTCTGGTCCGACCCGGTCCGACCACCCCGGCCCGACCCAGTCTGGGCCGACCTGACCTAGGCTAGCCTAGTTGGATTGGGTCATGGTCCATCTCGGACTGCTGGGGGGGGGGGGTGCGGCCCAGCCCAAAGGGGCGCGCGGCGCGGCCCGTAGGGGGGTGCGGTCCCGCCCGCAGGGGGCGCGGCACGGCCCGGCCCGCAAGGGGAACTGCCCGGCCCATAGGTGGTGCGGCGCGGCCCGCAGGGGGAGCCTCCTGGCCTGCAGGGGGCGTGGCCCGGCCCGCAGGGGGCGCAGCCCGGCCCGCAGGGGACGCGGCCCAGCCCACAGGGGGCGCATCACAGCCCACAGGAGGGCGTGGGGCTCGCCCTAGCTGGCACGGGGAAACCCCCCCCCCCCCACCTTCCCAAACGGCTAAGTCGTTTAGGATTTAGAGTAGCAGCACCATGTGGTGCCGCCTGGTCGCCCGCGGGACCCGCAGGGAGCGGCTCCCTGCCTCTGCAGCGGATTCGTGTCGCGGCCCCCTATAGCGGTGTACAACGGCGCACCGTTACGCCTCCGCGGCCAGCCGGTACTAGCCGCCCTGCTCAACCTCCACGACTGAAAAGTCGCAGCCTCCCCCTCCTGCGGTGCGCGACGGCGCGCTGCCACCATCCCTGTGGCTGGTCGGTGCTGACTGCCTGCTGACCGCTACGGCCTAGTGCCGCAACCTCCTCCTGTGGTGCGCGACGACGCGCCGCCACCACTGCGGTTGGTCGGTTCCAGCTACTACCATCGCCTGCCAGTGCTGGTCGCTGGTGCTGCCACGCCGTTGTTGCGCCGGTGGTCTTCCACAGGCCACCAGGTGAGCTCCGGCGGTCCTTTTTTCTATTTGCTCGCACCTACGGGCTTCCCGGGTCGTCTCCTTCACTGCTTGACCCTCAGATTTGGGTTCTATCCAACTCGAAAATTCACCCGCATAGAACACAACGATAAAACAAGTGGCGAAGGGACTGGGCCTTTTTCGTTTGTCCCGTGCCCTCTACATTAGCATCTTAACAAGGGAGAAGATAATTGATTCAACAACTCTTGAAATTTAAACAGGACAAAACCCTAACTTGTGAGTCGTTGGAGAGTGTCCCATGTTTGAATATGGGTCGGTGTTCATCAATCCTGAAGCAAGCCTCTAATGATGCTTCTCAAATGATGATCTTCGGTTCTTTCTTGATGGATCTATTCTTTGTCAAGAGGATCCTCCAAAATCCTCATCTCCAAAAACACCACTCCTTCGACAAAAAATTCAAAACCCAAAAAGAGAGGAGAGGGGGTTTATCTTTACAGCACATAATTAAGAGAGGTTCATTAATTAGTGCAATTAATGAACCTCCTTAATTTCATGTAGGGTGGTTACACATTTTTGTGTAACCGAGCATTTAATGTCCTTCATTAAATTCCCAACCACCCCTTGTGGTCCCCGCCACCAAAACCTAAAAGAGAGGTGGAAGTCATTTAAAATAAATTAGATTTATTTTATTAATCCTACATGAAAACCGCAAAAGCAAACTTCCTCTCTCAACCCATTGTGGTCGAGGTTAAGGCTCCCTTAAGCGAATCTCGGCGTTGTGATTTTAACGGTGCCCTCAAATTTTAAATTCAAGCACCGGTTCAAAAGTTAGGATTTTCTGCTTTCACGTTTACTGAACGTACCTTAAGAAAGTTTAAAATTACGCTCCGGGCACACCGGGCATCGGAATCAAATTCCATCATATTTTTCAACCTCATAATAGTTCCATATAATTTAAAAAAATACTTGGAAAATCTGGGTCTTTACATTATTCTCAACTTAGGGTTTTTCATCCCCGAAAGCTGCAACATAGACTAAGGAAACAAATGGGGGTACTGAGCACGAATCTAATCCTCCTACTCCCATGTGCTCTCCTAAGGGTTATCATACTTCCAGTGAATGTGCACCAGAGGTATCAATCATCCATAAAGGACCCACTCATATTGATCCTCAATATCCACTGAAACCACCGTAAATGTCACCCCATCATTAATGTTCAGCTCACCCTAGTCGATAACGTGTGATGGATCATGCACATACTTCCTTAGCTACGACACATGGAAAACTTCATTCACTTGATGCATTTATAGGGGAAGAGCTAGGTGATACAGCACCTCACCAACTCTGCTGAGAACCTAAAAGGGTTCGATGAACCTCAGAGATATCTTGTTGCCCCGTACAAATCTCCACATACCTCATCGAGGTGAGGCCCATAGGAATACAAGGTCTCCCTCCTCAAACTCCAAAGGTCTTCATCTCCTATTTTCATAAGACTTTTGCCTGCTCTGTGTAGTCTTTATCTGCTCCTGGATGATTTTCACCTTCTTAGTGGTAGTTCGTACCAACTCTGGACTCATAAGTGCTGACTCCCTTGGGTCTATCTAGCATAGAGGTGATCTGCATGGTCAACCATACAAGGCCTCAAACGGTTTCATACCATCCATCTAATGGCCTGAAGGCCTTCATTTTTCATTGATTTTTGATAATACACCTTTCAAGGGGTGACGTGGAACCCTTACAAGGCTCGTAGGCATAAGTATTACATGGCCTGTAGGCCTTAGAGGAATTCATTGCCTGTAGGCTTCAAACATTACATACCACCCAGACTAACTACTTGGAACTACTCCTCCCCATCATCTTCATCGTGAAATCAGCTCTCCACCTTTTCATGGCTATTCGGATAGGCTATCTCATGCATGCACAGGCTTTTCCCGATGGCAGGTGCTATACCCTCTCATTCTTGCATTCCATGTAGCTTCTGCTGTTGTGAAATCTCCTTGCTCATTATTCTTATAGAGCTTGTTCCTTGTAGGTTGTCTGGTTTGCATCTGCACTTAAGGTGGCTTGAAGGCCTTGAGGTGGCCCAAAGGCCTTATTGGCCCGAAGGCTTGGGTGGCCCGAAGGCCTTACTGGCCCAAAGTCTTGGGTGGCCTGAAGGCCTTAAAGGACTCGAGGACCAAATCGGTGGCCCGAAGGCCCAAACAGGGGAAAATTACCGGCTGCTACAGTGTCAAACAATGCATGTTACAGTTCCCACTACAGTACTGCACAGTTCCTACTACAGTACTACTACAGTACCCCTGGAAATTGTGCCTCCACCTGGATTTGATCCCAGGTCGCCTGGATGCACTTAAGAGTCCTCACCAACTGGGTTGAGGCTCATATGCAAAATGGTTTCATACTAATGGTGGAGTGATATCTGTTGTTATACGTGAACTCCACCAAGCTTAAGTGATCCTCCCAATTGTGGAAAAAATCTTGGATGCAAGCATGAAGCATGTCCTCCAGTGTCTGAATGGTACGTTCTTTCTGACCATCCATCTGAGGATGAAAGGTGGTGCTCAAATGTAGTTGAGTCCCGAACGCCTCCGGAAATCCCTTCTACAACCATGATGTAAAACATGTGTCACAATCAAAGATGATCGCCGATGGCACCCCATGAAGCCGTACAATCTCCTGTATGTAGAGTCATCCCAATCCCTCTACTGATCCCTTCTCTTGGATGGGTAGGAAGTGGTCCGACTTGGTGATTCGTTCAAATATCACCCAGATGGAATCATGCACTAGTACAAAAAAAAATTTACGTCGGTCTTTTTAGCTTTTTAACGTCAGTTTTGAGGCGACGTTATTCAGAGCGACGTAAAAAATATGATTTTTTACATCGGTTATTTAATAACTGACATTAAAAATGAGTTATTATGGTTTTTAACATCGGTTTTTAAAAAACCCATGTGAAAGCCCTTTTGGAAATGTCGTAAAAAACCATTTTTTACATCGGTTTAAAAAAATTGACGTGAAAAGTCATTTTTTATATCGGTTATTTAATAACCGAAGTTAAAAATGACTTTTAACGTAGGTTTTAAAATAACCTATGTAAAAAATATTTACCTTCTTGTAGATAATTTTGTAAGATTTGATTTGACAGGTTGTAGATCTCAAACGGAGTTATGGATCAAAAGTTATGACCATCATAAGATTGATATATTTTTTTGAGGAATGATCGAATGAGCCAACCGTAGCTTCATATTAGAATAAATTTAATAATCCAGAGGAGGATTTGTAGTTTTACCATGATATAAAGAATTATACATCATTATAATAAAATAATAATCCTTAAATCGTATATAAATTAAGAAAAATACTCATAAAAATATAAATCATGAAAAAATAATTACGAATACCTTGACAAGATCATGGAAAGATGAATTAATGGATTCACTTGGAAGATCAAACAAGTTCAGTTGGCGGAACGATGATGGTTGGAAGAAATGATTGTTAAATGGTATATCAATTAAGAAAACAAATCATAAAAACCATAAATCAAGGATAAAAATTTAAAAATACCTTGACGAGATTGTGGAAAGAATAAATAATTGATTCACGTTGAATATCAAATGAGTCTAGTTGGAGGAATGATGATGGTTGAAAGAAATGATTATTAAATTAGGATATGTGTATAATGAAAACATATAATTGAGATGATAAATGAAAATGCGGTATTAAAAAATTTAAGCGGCAATTGGAAATGTTGATGTCATGATGTAAAAAAATTGAAATTTCACATTGGCGGGATATGAAAATTATCTTTCACGTCGGTTTTATGATAACCATCATGAAAAGATATTAAAATTTTCACTTATTTTTCATGTCATTTATTTAATAACCGATGTGAAAAATCAATTTTCATGGCTTTTTCACGTCGGTTAGTTAATAACTGACGTTAAAAGGTATTTTTCATGTTGGTTATTAAATAAACGATGTGAAAAATTTTAACAAACATGTATTTAATTTCCAAATATTCGATTTGATAGGTCACGGAGCTCAAACATAGTTACGGATTAAAAATTATGGCCTTTAGAAATTGGCATTCCCTAAGACTTTGTTTAGAGATGATCAACTTACGATGCCCGTATCTTTTGATCCGTAACTCCGTTTGAGCTTCGTGACCTATCAAATCGAATCTTGAGAAATGAACTACATTTTTGTAAGCATTTTTCACATCAGTTATTTAATAACCGACGTGAAAAATTCATGAAAATTAATTTGTCACGTCGGTTATTTAGAACCGATGTGACAAAGTATGGAAAATATATTTTTCACATAGGTTATATAATAACCGACATGAAAAATGAACAAAAATGGATTTCTCATGTCGGTTCATATATAAACGATGTGAAAAATCTAATAAAATGGATTTTCATTGATTTTGACGTTGGTTCTAAAAAACCAACGTGAAAAATTGTGACGTTAAAAATAGTTTTTGTACTAGTGGGGTCCCCTAGACGTATGTGGTAGAACTGTCACAAAATACATGTAAATGTCATCCCACTTCCACTATGGCACCTCTAGTGGCTACACTAAGCCTACTAGAACCTAATGCTTGGCCTTCACTTGCTGACAAGTGAGGCATTGTGAAACAAACTACGACACTTCTTTCTTCATCCCTAGCCACCAGTGCTGACGCCGGAGGTCCTGGTACATCTTTGCCACACCAGGATGTACCGCTAGAGGGGACATATGGAACTCCCTCAATACCTCCTCCCATAGTTCCACCGGTACCATGGTGCATCCTCTTAAGAGGATGACGTGCTCCCCACCTTCAAAAAATTCATCAGGTGCCTATCCTGATGATATATGAGCACGTCAAGCCTCGTAGTCAATGTCCCCAAGCTACGCCTCCCTGACTCACTGAAGGAGTGGGGGAGTGATTGTCATAGACTGGAGGTAAGCTTCTTTATCTCTATCCATGAAAGATATTTGTAATGTGGCTAGTTTCTCTGTCACCTCACTCAGAAACTATAGACCATACCTCCTGCTAAGTGCATATGTTACCATGTTCCCCTTCCCATGAGTATAGACTATCTCAAATTTATAGCCTTGGAGGAACTCTAGCCATCTTCGTTATCTCAGGTTTAGGTCCTTCTGTGAGAAGATATACCTGAGACTCTTTTGATCAGAGTATACTATAAAACGTTCACCCATCAAGTAGTTTCTTCGCGTCTTCAAGGTGAAGACCACTGCTACTAACTCTAGGTCATGGGTAGCGTAGTTCTGTTCATGCTATCTCAGGTGTCATTAACCATAATTGATCATTGCTCGCTCCTGCATCAGGACACATCCAAGTTTGGTCCCTGATGTGTCGCAGTAGACTACATACCCAACATCCTCTTTTGGTATCCTCAATATGGGGGAACTCTTCAGTCTCTACCTCAGCTAATTGCATATATCTCTCCACATGAAGGGTTGCCCCTTCTTAGTCAATGTTGACAAGGGTTCCGTAACTCTGGAGAATTCAGGTACAAATCTCTGGTAGTACCCATCCAACCCCAGGAAACCCCACACCTCGGTCACACTCCTAGGTGGCTTCCAAGCAAGCATAGCCTCTATCTTCTATGGATCCACTGAAACTCGAGCCTCTGAGATAACGTGTCCTAGAAAGTGGACCTCTCATATCCAGAACTGGAACTTCGAGATCTTACCATAAAGCTGGTGCTTTCAGAGTGTATCCAGAACTATCTTTAGATGATATACATGCTCCTCCTCCATCGTTGAGTACACCAAGATTTATTCAATGAAGACCACCACGAAGTGATCGAGTTATGGCTGTAAGATCTTGTTCATGAGTCCCATGAACACTACAAGGGCGTTGGTCACACCGAATGGCATAACCAAGAACTCCTAGTGGCCATACCGACATCTAAAAGTTATCTTATGCACATCCTCATCTCATACCCTAATCTAATGATAGCCTGATCTGAGGTCTATCTTTGAAAACCAACAATCTCCCTTCAACAGATCGAAGAGATCATCAATCCTCAGAAGTGGATACTTTTTCTTCACAGTCACCTGGTTCAGGCGCCGATAATCCACACAGATCCTCAAACTCCCATCTGCTTTCTTGGCATACAAAATCAGGGCTTCCCATGGAGAAACACTGGGCCTTATGAACCCCTTCCTATTCAATTCCTCTAGTTGTACCTATAACTCACAAAGCTCTGCAGGAGCCATCTGATATGCTGGTGTAGATATCAGTGTCGTCCCAGGGTATAGGTCGATGTAGAAGTCCACCTCTCTATGAGAAGTTAGTCCCATAACATCATCAGGGAAGACATTAGTATACTGTTCCACCACTACAGGATAGCTCGGACTCTCAACATCAACTGCTCTGAGGGTAAGGCTATCCAACTGATGTGTGATCAGATTCACCCTCCTCTAGGTAAGTCCATAATGTGTTGCAAAGGTTCCCTTCTCACTAGCGAAGGAAACATGGTCCCGTCCTCGTAGACACATAGCAATTTGTACCTAATGCCGTCAATCTAAGCATGGAATGTGAATAACCAGTCCATACCCAAGATGACATCATAAGGCCTCGACGCCGCTACAAGAAGATCCCAGCCAAAGCTCTCACCTCCTAGAGTAAGCTCACACTGTTGGCACCAGTGTTTAATCATTGAATCCCCTCCTGTATTAGTCTCTACCTGTAAAGATTGAGCCAACGGCTCCACTAGAATCTTCGAGCTCCGAACGAGGGCCATGGAAATGAAAGAGCGACTAGAATCTGTGTCTATAAGTATTGTATCTATGATGGAGTAGACATAGATCATACATTGGATCATCTCTGGAGATTTTTGGTCATAGTCCTCAACTACCTGGATCTGAGCTCGCCCCTATCCACTTACTCCCTATGGTCGGGGTGGACCACTTGGAGGTGGTGGTGGTAGAACCTCGAATCACCGCCCACCGCCTATTGCACGACTATCTCTTCTATCATGTTCTCCTGATGCCTGAAGACCTCCCCACTTGAATATATGCCTCTTCCTTAGTGGTCCCTTGACCGTCTTCTGGTCGTCAGTGTGGCCGGTCAGGCAGTCGTGAGCCATGTGACCCCGCCTACTGCATTTGAAGCACAGTCTGCTCCTCTGTTATCCTACTCTACCTTGTGAGCCTCGCACCTATGACCCTACGTCCCGGGGTCGCCCACCAGATGGTTTGTTCCACTTTGACCTCTGTGTCGTTTTCTTACTACCAGCTGCAGATGACTCTGCTACGTGTCGCCCGGTAGTATGTTTCACTGTCGGTGTCTATTCAGCAAGAAATCTCTCCACCAAGAGTTCTCTCTCCAGCACTCCAGTATGCGTCGAGATGCTGAGAGATACCATAAAATCTCTAATCTCCTGTTAGAGTCCCTATTCGAAGTTATGATCCCTGAAGAAAGGGTCATGCACCATGTCGGTAAAGTATTGAGAGAGGTCAGTGAACCTCACCGAGTACTGGGCCACGGTCAGGCTTCCCTATTGTAAGTGTAGCAACTTATGTATATGCACAGAGCGTAGAGTTTCTAGAACAAACTCTACCTAGAAGAGGCCCTCAAAATATGCCCAGGTGAGGGTCATCTCGTCGTGTATATGGAGCTTCAGGCTCCACCATCTCCCTACTACTCCCTAGAAAATACTGACAGCTAGGATCACCATCTGGTCGGGTGGTGTCCCAACCAGGCGAAAAACTCTACTCACAGCCTCGAGCCAGCCCTCAGTCATCTGTGGATCTATCTCGCCTCAGAACATTAGAGGCCTCTCCCACTGAAACTCATGCAATATGCTCAATCATCATGCACTATCTGCTGGTGAGGCTGATGGTAATAGCTTCCCAATGGGTATTGGTGCTGTCGGTACACCACTTGATGGTATTATCACTGTAAGAGGGCCCTACACCGAATCCTCATCGCTCGGTGGGCCGTCATCACAAACTCTCACTGGAACCCTGTATGGCTGTCTGCATGGAGAAATACTAAAAGAAACAGGTGCATCATAGTTAATAAGTTATACCTGGTGAGATCACTCAAAATAGGTCGAAGTAAAAACGTTTCCAAAACACATGCAATCAGTGTTTTCATGCACTGAGTCAAAAATCAGAATTCAGGGTCATGTTGTATGGATACATCAGCCACTGCACCAACACTGGACTCCTCGAACTAAAAACCACACTCAAAACACTTAACACTATTGCTCCATTAAAAAGATCAAAGTCTTAGTTCTTCGGTAGAACCGACTCCTCTGATACCACTTTGTCATGACCCGTCCCCCGGGGCCTGTGTCGTGACTACCCCAAGCCCACCTTCCATAGGTCAGGGGTTGACGACTAGCACCGAAAGGCATATCCCTAAAAAATGAGAAGGCATTGACTTTAAACCTGCAAAAACACAGTCCAAGAATACAACGATCACAACCCATGTAGTAAAACTGCAGTAGTAAAAAGTTATGTACTGAAAGTAAAAGGGGTGAGTACTATAAGTAAAGGGGTCCGGAATACCAGCCCAAATAAAAAGTACAACAGCAACAGAAAAACAGCTCCCAGAATCATCTGACAAGGTTCCTACCTGAAGGGTAGGTACATCTCATGATCGGTCGTCACTATGGAATGTCACATCTAGAGGCCCACCTCCAAGCACCGTTTATTCCTGGATCCCAAACCTTGATTAAAGTTTTTCATCATCTGCACAAGACACAACAAGGTGCGGGCGAAGCCCGTGTAGGGGTGAGTATAACAATACTCAGTAGGGACCCCGAGACCCCTGAAGGTATCCCAGAGTTCCACAAAGGAAAAACCAAAAATCAAGACCTCAGTCACAAAGCATGAAGTAATAGTTAGCTCACACCAGGTATAAAACTCAGAGATCAGGATTATAGATGATTATTCTTAAGCTATATCATCTTATTCCATTTAGAAGTTCCACAAATAATCCATAAAGAAGTTATTCTATTATTGATCCACTCTTGGACATAAGTCATTGTTCCACAATGGGCCACTATAAGGCTGGTCCTCGTCGGGTCACGCTACTGTTGATCCATGAAGGGTTGCTAGAATACTGATCCACATGGGGTTGTTGGAATGTTGATCTACATAGGGTCGCTGGAATGTTGATCCACAAAGGGTCGCTCGGTGCTGATCCACTCAAGTTCGATAGGTGCTCATCCTTGATGGGCCACTATAAAACTGGTCCTCGTCGGGTAACTATGATGCTAATCCACATAGGGTCACTATGATGTTGATCCACATAGGGTCGCTACTTCAAAGACATCTAGCCACAAGATTCCCCGCACTCGATGTGCTCGAGTTCTGTAGAATCTGATCCATGATATATTGTTCGTACCTATACTTCCACTAAGATCCCCAAAGGATTAACCCAAAGGACCGCCATGTCATAAGAGTTTCAATGTGATAGACGACGCATCAATCGGACACCCGGTCTGTGAGTTGTAAGTGTTTTAGTACCGAGGTCCTGGTTAGATTCAGGTTCGATCCAACCCGGTCATACTCCAACTTTCCCCAAAATTTGAGTGCAGTATACCAAAAGGATCATCTCACTCTAAGGATCCCAGCACCATAGATAATTAAACAAATGGACTTCTGGATTTCATGTTATGATATTTTAAGCGAAATTGGGCCTGGCTGGGTCTGGGTCCAGTCCGACCCAGCCCGACCAGGCCCAGCCCGAACCGGCCTGGTCCGGCTTGGTTGGACTGGGCTGTGGTGGGCTCAGCCCTCTGGGCGGCGGTCCGGCCTGGCCCACTGGGGGGGTGCGGCCCGGCCCGCAGGGGGGTGCGACCCAACCATTAAGAGGGTGAAACTCATCCCACAAGAGGGTGTGGGGCTGGCCCTATCTGTCATGGGGACCCCCCCCCCTTCGAACGGCTAAGCTGTTCGGGATTTGGAGCGGTGGAACTACCTAGCACCACCTAGTCGCCCGCGGGACTCATAGGGAGCAGGTCGCTGCCTCTGTCACGGCTTCGAGCTGTGGCCACCTTCAGCAGGGTGCAACTGCGCGTCGCTCCGCCTCCATGGTCGGTTGGTGCCAGTCGCGGCCTCCTCCTCCTGTGGTGCGCGACGGCGAGCTGCCACCATCCACGCGGTCGGCCGGGGTCGGCCGCCTGCTAACTGCCTCAGCCTAGTGCCATGGCCTCCCCTGGCGGCACGCGATGGTGCACCACCACCACCGTGGTCGGCTAGTGTCGGCCACCGCCATCGCCTTCTGGCACCGATCGCTGGTACCGCCGTGCCGGTGTCGCGCCGGCAGTCTTCCGTGGGCCACTGGGTGAGCTCTGGTGGTCAGTTTTTCCATCTAATCGCTCCTATGGGCTTCCTAGGTCGTCTTTGTCACTTCTTGACCCTTAGAGTTGGGTTCCTTCCAACCCAAAAATTCACCCGTGTAGAATGCAATGATAAAACAAGTGGTGGAGGGATCAGGCCTTGTTCGTTTGGACCTCACCCTCCATGTTAGTATATTAACATGGGAGAAGTTAATTGATTCAAAAACTCTTGAAATTTAAACAAGACAAAACCTTACCTCGTGATTCATTAGAGAGTGTCCCGCATTTGGATATGGGTCGGTGTTCATCAATCCCTAAGCAAGCCTCCAACGATGCCACTCAAACAACGATCTTCAGTTCTTACTTGATGGATCCATTCTTCATTAAGAGGCTCCTCCAAAATCCTCCTCTCCAAAAACACCACTCCTTTTCCAATGAATTCAAAAACCAAAAAAAGAAAATATGGGAGTTATATTTACAACACATAATTAATATAGGTTCATTAATTGGTGTAATTAAACATTTTTGTGTAACCGGGCATTTATTGTCCTACATTAAATGCCCGACCACCTCTTGTGGTCCCTATCACCAAAACCTAAAATAGAGGTGGAATATATTTAAAATAAATTAGATTTATTTTATTAATCCTCCATGAAAATCTCAAAAACCAACTTCCTCTCTCAACCCACTGCGTTCGAGGTTAAGGATCCCTTAATATAATCCCAATGCTGCAAGTTTAACGGTGCCCTCGGATTTCAATTCCGAGCACCGGTTCAAAAGTTAGGATTTCCCACTCGCACGTTTGTTGAACATACCTTAAGAAAGTTTAAAATTCCATTTCGGTCACACCAGGTATCAGAATAAAATGCCATCATATTTTGTAGCCTCAGAATAGTTCCATATAATTAAAAAAAATTACATGGAAAATCTAGGTCTTTACATTTTTGGTTGGTTACCCTGATGGATTCTTCAGTGGAATGCACTGAGTATACTTCCAATGATAGAGATGGATTACAAATTGGAAGAAACTATGTTTTTATTTCCTATTAAGTGACTCATATCATATAAAACACCAATTTCCTCAGATGAGGGGGGCATTAATGTCCCCAACCTTGCAGGCTAGGTTTGATGTTCCTCTACCACTTTCACTTTTGATACATGCTATGGATTTGATAATCCTAGGGGCAGTGGTGGTGGTAAAAATTCACCTAGCCCTAAAGTTTTGAGATACTCCTGCAAAAATACCAAGTAATCCTTCATAACAACCTTCTTAACATTTTTAAACATGAATTGGGCATAAGTTGGGTGTATTTCCAGTTTTGAGTAGGTGCTGGTTTCCACTAAGTATTACTTTATTATTAAAGGATTTCCTTTCCTCTAATGGGAGTCATATATGACCTTATTGGAGTCATTATTTTAGTAGATAATTCCCACTCTATACACCTCTTATAATAATTATTAATGGTGATATTCCACTGGATATACCAACTGGAATAGGAAAATCTGAGTCCTAAAACTTGGCCTGAAGCAATGATATTGCAAGTTTCATTCTCCGTCTTTCCTTTATTGGCCAATGAGTGGGGTAAAATATAGCGTATGTTATTTTCCCCATCCTCTATTAGGAACAATCATATATTATTTGTGATTATCTAGAAGATAACATTTATAAGACTATGGTAGGCATATTGGATGTACTCACATGGCTTCCTTGACATTCGGTTCCACACCAACATGAAGGTAGACAAATCAATGTAATGGAAAATCTCTTCCAAGATCTTGATATGATTTTTATACTTTCTATAACATAGGTATATATTCTTTAGGTATAAGAGAGTCACCTAAATGTTTCTTCATAAATATGGTATGAATTCCATTATCAATGCATTCAGAATATCATACCAATGTAATCACCTGAGATTTTGGATCAATTAAAATATATACTATGTTCTATAACTTTCATCATATGCTACAACCAAAATAAAAAAAACACAAAGTATTAATAATAAATTACTGATAAAGATATAATAAACAATAATATGGAAAATCATTAATATTTGTTACCTTAAGAAGGTAAATAATTAATATGACTCAATATTGAAAAGGTTATTTTCAATAAAATCTTTTTTCTTTCTATTATATATTTTCATTTGAAAATATATGTTTTCAAATTTTAGAATTTAAGTTTGATATTTTAAATTTCATTTTTAAATTCCTTAAATAATTATCTTAGGATTTATTTTTCAAATTTTTCAAAAAAAAACAATTTTTAGGTGAATAGTGAAAAATATAGTTTTTTAAAAAATAGTGACTTTTATCACAATATCAATGCATGTACAAGGCCTAAAATTTTATAAAATATTTTAATTGATCAAATATATATTTTAATGGTATAATTATAAAATATAAAATATTATTTTGAACTTATAAATTCTATTTTTAATATTTTAGAACTTAAGAAACATTTTATTAGAATTTAAAAACTATTTTCATTTGTTTTTTCTAATTAAAAATTTTTATGGTGAAATTTGGTTTTGGATTACTTTTAAATCCACATAAATTTTTTTTATTTTATAGTAAATCAATTTCTATCTTGAAAATCATTAACCAATAAAAATATATCTTATACATAAGTTTAATATTTAAAAACACTTTAATTTAAATACAAATTTCTTGTGTTGGGTGTGTTTAGTTTAAAATAATATTTTCTCATAATTGTAAAATTAATTAGTATAAATAGATCCAAAATTAAGAATAAGGATTTAAAAATTTGGTAATAAGGGTCTACTTATATTTTTAGTAATAAAATAATTGACATTATTATTATTTAATTAAGAGTGATAAGTGTTTAAATGACTAATCTAAAGTGAATGGAATTTTTAAAAATTTACATGACCTTTAGACCTTATAGAACTAATTTTTTGGTTTTAAATTCTTACCTACGTGTCTTACCCACCTTTATTAACCTCACTCGCCTAACTTTTATTCAATTCCATTCATACCCTCTTTTCTATGGAAAAAACCCTTCCCTTCAGTTGTAAATGGGACAACAAAAAACCCTTCTTTACACACCTATCCATTTTAAATACTTGGTGAAATTATTCCCAATTTTTCATACTATAATTTTATCCCACAAAACATATCCTTTGGCAATGCTTAATTAGCCTAATTTGTTCATTTATAAGGATAATTCAAATGAAAAATAAAAGATCCCAACATGATTATTACTCAACTCTTAGTCATTATTTTTAATTTTCATATTCATAATATTCCCTAAAATTGTTAATATAGTTAATTATGTATCACATATATATAAAAAATCATTATTTTAATTTAACATCAATTATTCATTCAATATGCAGCATCCACTAAGAAACACAAATGTGTCGATCATGCATACGTGTAGACTACCACCTTCATAATGTGATGTTATTCGGTTTCCATCACATACTATTATGTTTGGTATCAATTATGGGTTTCATGAATAATTATATTTCTCATATCACTTATATAATTCTGAAATTATCACCTTTTATATTTACATTCATTCCATCCATTGTTTAAGGAATGAGTTCATTAATCAAGCGTATGTGCGGACTACCGCCTCCATGAAGGATGTGTATTATTTATCTTAACCACCTAGCATGGATGGACCTAAAAGTTTAATTAATAAACTAATTTTATTTTTATAACATTATTATAATTCTAAAATGATAAATATTTATATACCATCACTCTATCCATTCTTTGAAAAGTGAGTTCGTTAATCATGTGTATGTACGAACTACCACCTCCACGAACAATGAGTTTTATTTTTCAATAACACCCATAATTAATGGTTCTTTGAATTTATTTTATGGATATATATGATATATATTACATGTATAATAATTTTTAAATGTTACATTAACATTATGTAATAGCACATTCTTACTCATTCGATCATTACTACATGCTTTTGTTTTGGTTGGTTTACCGCCAGAAGAGCGATGTTGTAATATTTATATAGTGAATGATTAAGAAATGTTATATACTATTAATTAAATTTAATAAAAATATATTATATATGTTTTAAATGTTATATATTTATAATATTAATAAATAAACATGTTAATAATATATCATCTTCATTCAATAAAAACTATTGAAACAAGTTTGTCTCTGGCTTAATCTTCACGGATCATAATTAAAAATTGCATGGGATAAAAGTGGAACATTATAAATAATAATTGGATATATATTATAGAACCTTAGGTGATATAGTAATTATAAACTTGTTATCAATTTTCAAGGATCTACATTAACTTTACAAAGTTTATACAAGACATTTAAAAGTGTTAACACATGATGATAAAAATAAGATACAATGAAAAACTATATTCATTGATACTTATTATAAATTAATTATATAAATGTGGTATATAAATTAATAAGGTTATGAAATAGATGATTAATATAATTATGGTTGTTTTATATAAATTTATAGTGTAATCAACTAAGTAGGTAAATAAGGAAATGGATTTCTGTCTCAAACTCTCTTCATTGAGACATGTTTTACTATAGGAACTATTTTACTTTTATATGGTGAATATATTTCCAAAATGTTATGTTATCATGAAATATATTTTATTCATGGTATTTTAGGTTCATTTTAAACATCTTTATACTCCAATGGTTTTTATTAAAATGTTACTCATGTCATAATTATTTTCTCGACTTGAGTCCTTTTTCTTATGAGTTGTGAAATCTCTTCTTGATTTTGATCTTCCAAGTCTCCTTTTTCATTTAACTATCTTTTTAAATGGTATATTTAATTTTTATAATTTGTTATTAATTATCTTCATTAATATCCTCCCCTTTTATGAAATTTTTACTCAAATAAAATAGGGATATTGTTAAGAATAACTCATATACTTTCCAATAGATTTTTCTTTTCTATATACATGTTTTACTATCAAAATTATTTTCTATAATATTCCAAGTGACCTTAATAATTATATTAACCACTTATCAATGAATGGTTTTAACATAATTTTTATGATTTTGGTTTCATTAAATGGTTTTAATTGACTTTACAAAAATTCACATGATTAGTTTTCAATAATGATTTCTTTTAAAGTAATGTTTTAAAATGTTCCAAAATTACTTCCTTCCAAATTGTCTTAAAATATAAATTTTCAACTAATTTTAATTTCTTAAAAAAAATTGAAAGGAATTATTTTAAATGTTTCTATATGGGATATTCTTAACCAAAAGGTATCTCTTTTACATGTCTCAGTGTGAATGTATCTTTCCACCACCATTGTCATTTTCTAAGATACTTCCACACTATACATTCAAGTTTTCAAAAAAAGGAAATTATTATTCTCATGGTTTAACAAATTATTCCTTTTAAAAAAAATCAAAGGACAATGGAAAATATTATTCTTAAAGAAATTTTCCTAATTCTTATAAGAGTGTTCTTTAACTATGTCATATGCTTGATTAAGGGTATTCTTCAAATTACAACATCCTCATTTTTTATATAGATGGATTATGAAATTATATATTACATATATGGTATGATTCATATCTACTTTTTTATTTCTTAATCATACCCTTATATGGGCATGATTAATTACTTCCAATTTAATTCCTCTGTGAATTCCATATGTTCTATTACTTGATTGAATGGTGTTCACTTAGATTCCCAATAAATCAATTGATTGGGAAATTTTTATTTAAACCATAGATACATTTCCTATATGGTGTAAATACCATAAATGTAATCATATTATTTGAGGGGTATTTACCTCAAATTATGCTTAAATACATTGGGTTTCCATTTATTTTCCATTGGTTTACCTTGTCCTCTTTATTGATGAAATCAAGAGTTTTTAATTAGGGAACCACTAAAAAGAATATAAAACCCATTTTATTTCCTTATGTTTTTATAATATGTTGATTAAGACCATGTGGTACATATATGTATGATTTTAATTATATGATAGGTGGTCCTGGAATTATATATCCCTCTAATGTATTGGGTAATATTTTCATCTCATTAGATATCATGGCACGTGGTTAGTGATCCTTTCCAACGATGGTGTGTGGGTAGTGATCCTAGAAAACTATGGTAGTGGGTAGTTATCCTAGCCAACTATGTTATGTTAATGAGGAAGGGATCCTTGAATTATACTTATGGTTTCATGTTTATATTGTTTCCACATTCCTATGATTTTATGCTCTTATATTATGAACATTCTTATTCCATTATCTTATGTTTTAATTTACCATGTCTTGATTCCATGCTCTTTATGATATCTTGTTATTCCACCTCACATGTATCAATTGCTCAAAATTATGATTTACTTTTATTATTCCCTTACTGAGCATATAAGTGCACCCTTTCTTATGTTTCCTTTTCCCCAGGTTATGAAATAAAGTATTATGTATGCTATTCCAAGAAGAATATATTCTATGTATAATTTTTGGGATACATTGATGTCTCATTATGGATTTATTATCTTCTTTTATATTGGAGAAAAATATGGTTTTGATATGATGTGAATAGTTGATATTATTAGTCATTGATTTGACCTAATTCACTAAAACACTAATCTAAAATGTCCTTGGATTATAAATATGAGGAAGATATGGTAATAATAAATGTGTATTAAAGTTAGTGTTGTAAGTTATGTGTTTTTAGCACCAGAAATGGGAGCACAGGTCTAGGGTATCTACAAAAAAAGAGTGGCTAAATGCTAGTATATGACTAGTATTTCATACATGGGTGATTAATTCCACAAGACTGTGGAATATCCCTCCTTCTCTATAATGGATTTCTCAACCTTATATTACTATAATGGCCACTTCACTATTTTTTTAATGATAGGGTCAGGATTATTTAGAATATCCATAGGTTAATTAATGAGTTAGAAATATAGGGGATATCTAGAAAATGATCGTCTCCTTGAGATATCCTTTGAATAACATGAAATGTCTTTGTTCAGCGATGATGAACTTAGCATCACTAGCCTTGATTTCATGAGTGTTGATTGGTATTGGAGAAAATTATAGTATCTCAAACATGGGGAAGGCCTTTGAGTTGAGAAAATGAATCTTTTCAAGGAGTTCCTTTATGATGAGAAAGAGAACATCTATATTAGATTATTTTAAACTCTCTGTCTGGGGGGGACATCCACTTTCGATGGTTTCTTTATTAAAGGGAAAATACCTTCATCAAATACCCAAGGAAGTACCTATATAGTTATCATCTTAGTTCCAATGGGTAGGGACTCTATGGTCACTTGTTGTTGATCGATTAGAAAGGGGAGGACCTCTTATAGTTTTCATAAAGATATTATAGTTAACCACATGAGTGATTATAGAAATATATGGAATTTCATGTGCCTATGTCATCTTTATCACTTGATGAGACCTAATCCTAGGTTCCCTTGACTATACCACTAATATTGGAGCTTCTTTGGTGACATCATCAGCATGTTTTTGAGGGGTTAGGATTGTGTAATGCTGGAGATGGTGGTGGTAAGAAGAAGCACTCCCAAGAAGCTTATGTGAAACTAAGGGGATGAAATTGATGTTCTCAGTTATCTCACAATAATAAATGAGGTATATGTTATTGTGCTTCATGGATGAAATTCACTAGACCCATGCTCCTGGATCTAGAGCTAAAAACATGGTATATTTAAATTTTCAAGGATCATTCATTTCTAGAGTTTTTTAGGGTTAGGGAAAAAATAAACAAAAAATATCTCACTCAGGTATACATTTTTTTAAAATTTTAGTACTTCTAAGATATCTCTAACTTACTCCATTTGATATACATAATTTATACATATATTCTAAGTAACTCTTACTCATATAAATACATTATGAAAAAAAATTAACATGTTATGATAAAATGGATCTGTAAGTGGGTTGAGAATTGATTTATCCATTTTCTCAAAAATTCAAAAAAAAACATTCTTTGAAAACTACTCCTTTAAAAACTAAAAAATAAAAAATAAATAAATCACTCATTAAACATAAAATTCACTTTTCTCTTTAAAATAAAAAAAATATTTTTACAAAAAAATAAAATAATTTTATGAACACTTTTTCTAAATCATTTTAAAATACAAAAAAAACACTTTTATCAAAAACCAAGACTTGAAATAAAACTAGGAAATATCTTGAAAATTTATGTTTGAATGCATAAAAATAACTTCTTATAAAAATAAATCCGGTGATTTTTTAGAAAAATGATTTGAATGTTTGGAAAACAAAACTGTGAGGTAGCATGGAACGTTGAAGTTTGAATAAGACTAACCCATCTTGGTGGGAACCATAATTTAAGGCTTGGGTTCACTTTACATTCCTCATCATGTTTACAAAGTACAACAACTAAATTTTTAATAAAACATCTTGATATTTCCATTTTTCTATAGATTTTTCAATGATATTTTAAAAACTTTGAAAATGCATACATAGACATATATATATATATAAGTACATATATATATACACACACTTCTAGGTATTTCATCATTGAATAAGATGAAATCAAAACTCATGAGAATAAAACTATGGGATGATAAAATGTAAAATATAAATATATTACAAATCATAATAAATAATACATGGCCATAAAATAATTTAGACATAAGAAATATCCATGAAAATTATAAAAAACAGAAATCACATAAAATGATAACATTGGAAATCTAGAAACCCACAATTCTTTTACCCGTAAGGTTTCAAAAAACTTTGAAAAATATATTTTTACCTTAAAAAAAATTTTCCCTTTACCAAAAAATGATAATCAGAATTCAAACTTATAGTTACATTATTTTTAGAACAAAGAGACATTTGAAAAGTAGAAAATTTTAAAACATTTTCCATTTTATACATAAAATCATAACATAAAAATACTTTAAAATTTAGAATATTTTTAAAACAATAACACCTAAATATGGTGTTTGATTTACTAAAACATTAAAAATAATTTTCACATTAATTGATAAAATTAAAGGTGTTTTCCCCTTTCAAATAGGTTTTTGAAATAAAATTATCAATTTAACATTATTTTAAAACATAAGAGGGTTTGGAAGATAATTTAAAACATCAATTAAAATATTTTTCCTCTTAGACGTGATTAAAATCGACCATTAAATTGAAAAATATTTTCTATATATAGTTATAATATTTAGATATGACTTCTGTTTACTGCATATTGTTAACTACCCATTTATAAAATTCTTCCTCCTGACAGAAACTCCAAAAATATCTTGTTTATATCTCTCACCATCTTGATTACTAAATGTAAATCAAAAATATTTTTTTAGATGAACACCCCAGGAATATTTCCTTTATAAACTTCCCAACATATGATTTTGATGTATATATATATTTTATAACTATTGTTATCAATAATGAAAACCCTCACTGGATTTTCTAGTTTCCTCCAAAAATGTGGATAGCTGAGGTTGGGTGGGAATATCTCCCACCAAAATCTACCACTCACACAACCCATCATATTCAGTCTCAATGTTTGAGTTCCCTATAATGAATAACCTCTATTGAGCTCAAAATAGTGGTACAACTAGAATTGGATGATTTGGTAATAGCCCATTTCGATCTAGTCCCACCAAATTGGTCCCCTACTCTGAAACCCCAAGGCACATACATTGAATAATAGGATTGGGCAGCAAGGTGTGATTAGACTCCCCTTGTTTGTATATTTTTGAGGTTGAAGAAAACCTCATTTCTAGTAGGGGTGATGGTGAGTGGTGGTGATGGAATCAATCGGTGGGGTGGTCATGCCCAAGGTGTGAGCTTGGGTAGCAGTAGGGTAGTGACAATAGGTTTGGGTGGTCAGTGGTCTTGTTTAGATGTTGAGGAAGAAGATAAAGTGATGCCCCCTCACCATTTCTATTTTAGTTTTTTTATTTTCATTATTTATTATTATAATGGTTATTATAAACTATTTCTTATATATATACATATATATTAAATACCATTTTAAAACAAAATAATCATAAATATTTAATTAATTGAATAAATATCTATTATTATTTCTAATTATAATTAATCAATTTTTTTCATATACATGCATCTCATAATAATATTATATATATCTATATATATATCTAAATATTTTAATAATATATTACCATTCAGCAAAATCAAACTGCTCTAAAAACTGAGATGCCCCAAATTATTTTTTTACAAACATATAAATTATCTATTTTAATAATAATTTTCTATTATAATTTTAGAAATTATAATCATATTACCTAATTGTAATTTTCAAAAATTAAAAATAAATTATTTATTAATTACCAATCTATTATAATTTCTAATTTAATTAAAATTTTATCAAAATACTAATTAAGAATTTATAAACTAAAAAACATTTTTTTTATTTTAGAACTTATAACATAATTATATAAAATCAATTTAATCTACTTATTTATAATTTATATTTTAAAACATTTTAAGATTTTATTTTTTTATTTTAATTAATGAAAATTTTACAACATATTTGTTTTTATTTAAGTATATGTTATTAAAAATAATATCTAATTAATATTTCATATTGTAAATATCACTTATATTTATCTTGAACCAATAAATTATATGTTTTAATACATATATTTCCCAATTTATATTTAAAATTATTAGTATTCATAATACTCATTATATTATCACTGGAATATATCATCCTTCAACTACAATTAATATAATTTATTTATCTACCACCATTAATTTTATACATATTAAATATTCTTGCATATTAATATTTTACATATTTTATTAACATTTTTTATCAATGTTATATAAATATTATGCCACTGTTATAATTTATAATTATCATTTAGAAGATATTTTTTGAATTAATTTAGTATACTTATAACTACTTTTCATATTATGGTAAATGTTTGATATCATATATAATCTAAAACTAATGCTTTATATATATATATATCAAATTATAGTTAAACTATTTAATCCAAACCATAAATATTATTTCTTGGATAATACATAAATATTTGGGTCGCTAAATCCCCCCCCCCACACACACACACAAATAAATTTCATCCACAAAATTTAAGTTATCTAAGGTAAGTTCATATTCTAATTAGGTGAATAAAATTTGTGTGTGTGTGTGTTTCTATATATGATTATATAAAGGTAATTTCATCAAAAAATTATATGTAATTAATCAATGAAAATTTTTATGTTATAAGAGAGTGCTCTAACGAATCCTAAATCCAAAATATTGAAACCCTAGAAAGTTCATAAAATTATCCTTTAGATTAAATGGACTCTAATATCAATAGTTTCCTAAAATTCAATCACCTCGAAACTCAGAAGAATATTTCTAACTCTAAAATCATCCTCAACATCCTAATCTTCAAAGTTGTTCAAACCTTCCCTCTGATACCAACAGAGAAACCTCAGACTCGTGATCTGAAATCTAGTGCTAAAAACCCAGTATATTTTTTTCTAAATAAAATATTAAATATCTATTGAAAATTATACGATCCTTAAATTTCCAAGGATTGTTTAGGTATAGAGTTTTTGGGGTTTAGGATAAACTTAAATAAAAATTATCTCACTCAAGTGTATAATTTTTTTTAAAATCTAAGTACTTCTATGACACTAGATTTCTCTATCTAATCAACATAATTGATACCTATCACCTGAGTAAATCTTACTCAATTAAATACACATTGAAAAACATTTATAAATTTTTTGTGAAAATACAGCTCAATGAGGTGTCTAAAATATATTTATACATTTTTTCAAAAATACAAGAAAAACATTATTTGAAAAAAAAATCCATCAAAAATTTAAAACATTGTTTTATATAAAAAATTAAATAAATAAATAAATTTTATATTAAAAATTGATAACGAGTTTTCCAAAAAAAGTAAAATAATTTTATGAACATATTTTTTAAAACATTTTAAAATACTAAAACTACTTTTCTCAGAATCCAACCCTTCAAATAAAACCATGGAATCTCTTGTAAATTCGTGTTATAATATTAAAAAATAACTTAGAATTAAAATAAATCCAATGATTTTTCATAAAAAAACTTTTAAACCTTGGAAAAAACTATGAGGAAACTTGGACCATTTAAGGTTGTGTCCTACACATTTTTTTGGACAATATTCCATGAGGTTTGGGTTCACTCCATATTCCTCATCATGTTTACAAAGACCAATCACCAAATTTTTAATAAAATGTCAGGAGATTAGCATTTTCCATTAGATTTTTCAATCATATTTTTTGAAAACTATGGAAATGGATTCATAAATACACATATACAAACACACACACATATATATATAAATATATGTTCACATATATATATATATATATACTCATAGGTATTTCATAACTAAATAAGAAGCAATCAAAACCCATGATAATAAAACTCTAGACTGAGATAATGTAAAACATAAATGGATGTTGAATCAGAATAAATAATGCATGGTCATACAATAATTTAGACCTAAAAAATATCCATGACAGTTCGATAAAATTTCAAACACATAAAATTAAAACATTGGAAATCCATATACCCATAATTTTTTACCAAAAATGTTTTAGAAAACATAAAAAATAGAATTTTATCATAAAAAATTCCCCATTACCCATAAAATGAAAATTAGAATCTAAAAATGTGGTTTGTATATTTTTAGAAAATAGAGATGTTTTAAAAGTATAAATTTTGAAAAAAAAATCCCATTTTACACAAAAAAATGATAACATTAAAACAATATGAAAACTATAATATTTTTAAAATAATAACCCTTAAAGAGGGTGTTTGATTTGCTAAAACTTTAAAAACAATCATCATAAGAAATGATAAAATTGGAGGAATTTTCCCCTTACAAATATTTTTTTGAATTAGAATTAACAATTGAAAATTATTTTAAGAGATAAGAGGGTTTGGAAGAAAAATTAAAACATCAATTTAAATATTATTCCCCTTACACAAAATTAAAATCAACCTTTGAATTCAAAAATATTTTATAAACAAAATTATAATTTCTAAATATGATTTTCCCTTAACTCATACTACTAACCTAAATTTTCTAGAATTCATTTTCTTGAAGTAAACTCTTAAATTCTATTCTTCCTCTCTCTCACCCTCTTTATTTCTAACTACAAAACACAAATAATATTTTTGGATGAATTCCTGATGAGGATCTCCTTTTATTGACTTCCCAACCTATGATTTCATTATATATATATATATATATATATATATATATATATATATATTGTATATCTATTATTATCACCAATGAAATACCTCATTGTCTTCACTTTCCTCCTCCAAAAATGAGTCTTGTTGAGGTTTTATGGAAATATCTCACACCAATATCAACCACACATAAAACCCATTATGTTAAATCCCACTATTTTAGGTCCCCATAATGCATAACCACCATTGACCTCAAAACAATGGTACACCTAGAATTGGATGAGATAGTGAAATCCAATTTTGAACTAGTACTACCATTTTATCCCCATGCACTAGCACCCCAAGTCCTGTAGTATGTATAATATGTCTGGATAGAAAGGTGCGATGAGACTCCCCTTGTTTGCATATTACAAAGGCTAAAGAACACCTCATAGTGGGTAAGGGATGATGATAAATGTTGAGGATGCCGTCAGTCAGTGGGGTGGTCTTGTCTTGGGTGTGGGCTCAGGTTTTAGTAGGGTGGCAGTGACGGGTGTGGGTGGTTGGAGGCCTCATGCAGATTATGGGGGAGAATACAATGGGCTTCCCCCCATTTCTCTTTCAGTTTTTTATTTTTATTCTTTATTATTATTATTATTATAAACTTTTTCTAACATATATATATATATACACTAGATATAATTTTATATATATTTACAATGCATATATATATATATATATTAAATAATATTTTATAACCAAATACTCTTAAATATTTAATTAATTGAATATATAACTTTTATGTTTCTTAATTATAATTAATTAAATTTTTAAATATACATTTATCTCATTATAATATTATATACATTTTTTAAATAATATTTTAATAATACCTTACCTTTTACAAAATCAAACTGCACTAAACACTACGATGTGCCAAAAAATTTAATCTATACATTTAAACTAATTATTTTAATTACAATTATCTAGTAAAATTTTAGAAATTATAGTCCAATTACCTAATTAGAATTTAAAGATATGAAAATTATATTATTTATAAATTACAAATCTATTATAATTGATAATTTAATTATAATTTTATTAAAATATTAATTATAAATTTATAAACTATAAATACATCATCTATTTTTTAATTTTAGAACTTATACAATAATTATATAACTTCAATTCAACCAACATATTTATAATTTACATTTTTAAAAGTTTCACAATTTTTTTATATTTTCTTTAATGAAAATTTCCAACATATTTTTTATATTCAATTATATTTTATTAAACATAATTTATAATTAATATTACATACACTATATTATTTATTGTAAAGTTTCCTTATATATATCTTAAATCAATAAATTATATGTTTTAATAAAAATATTTCAAAAATTATATTTAAAATTGGTGATATTTATAATACTCATTATATTATCATTGGAATATATCCTCATTCAATTAGAGTTCTTATAATTTCTTTAACTACCAATATAAAATTTCTACATTTTAAATATTCATGCATAATTATATTCTATATATTCCTTTAACATTTTTAATTGATACTATATAAATATAATACCACTTCTATAATTTATAATTATCATTAGGGATATATTTTTTTGATTTAATTTAGTATGCTTATAACTAATTTTCATATTAAGGTAAATGTTAATTAACATATAATAGTTAAAACTTTATACTTTATTTATATTTCTCAAATTATACTCAAAAAATGTATTCCAAACCATATATAATATTTCTTGAATGATACAAAAATAGTTGGATCATTATAGGGGAGAGTCTCCCAAAGTGGTTGAATATTGAATTAGGGTCCACATGTTTCTTTGTGGCCCACTATTGATAGGATAGATGGTGGGGATTCAGATCCTAAATAATTTCATAAGCTACCTCTAGAGTTTGAATGGAGTAATTTAGATAGTACTTATATACTAGCACATTACACAGCTAACACTAATGGTACTGATTTGGTGATTGTGTCCTCATGGGTTCATGATTCATGGTCATTATTACTATAGTGTAATATTTTAGTCCTAGATATCATACACTGGTTTGTGTGTGATTTGACACTATTATTTTTATTGAATAGAGTTTTGAGGTGGTTCCTAAATGTCCTAAAAGAGGTAACACCAAATAATAAATTTTTTTAATACATTATAAAAAAAGATTTTGTGTGGTTGATAACTCTCATAGGTAAGGATTAATATTGGGTTCATATTTTTTATTTTTATGCACACCCACTATAATGAGGTTTCAGTCAGTACAAACCTTCTTTCCAGAGGTAGGAGATCACTAGGTCATTACTAGTGGTACCTTGGTGGCATATTTGAAAATAGGGTGGTAGTTGATACTCATATCATCCTTTATAGGGGAGATAATTTCCTCCTATAGGAATCTCTTTAATATTTAAGACATATTATTAAATCCTTTCTATATCCCAGTATGGGACTAGTTACTTCCATGCAAGTTATCGATCAAAACTGTGTGTTCATGTGAACCTCTATATATATTAAAGGTTCTTTATATTTCTTCTATAAGTTAGTGATGGTATAAATTAAATCCATACATCTAGGTGATATGGAGTTTATTTACAACTAGTTAGGTAGTAGATTTTTTATATTTGGGATCAGTCCTATGATAGGGGCTTCCTATACATCTCTATGAATGGAATCAGAACCAATATAGTTTGGTTCCATTTAATGAGACACATCATATCTTTTAAGTTTATGTGACAAGGACTATTGTGGTTCCTTTTAAGTTAATGTAGTTATGAACAATCAAATATCTTTTTAAGGTCATGAATTTTGTACCAATTCCATGAAATTTAACATCAAGTGGATTGGATGTTATGTTATGCATTTTAATGTCATTCTGCTGGGGCTGCTTGGAGAAAGGTTCCTAGAAATAGCTAGTGTGGAACTTACACATGAGTGGAAATTTTGGGATCATACCATATATTGGTAACTAAATTGGATAGGTTATGGTTGAACTTATAGGGAATATGGCCCATTATGGTAGAATAGCTCATAGGAAATATGCCCTAATGAGAAAGAATTCACTCAAATGGAATATGACCAAGTGGGGATGGATTGGTAAATAAACTTAATGGGGGGCCCAAGATATGTACTATAATTGTGGGATTAAACCTCAGAGAGGTATCCTAAATATCTTGGTTAATTGGAATCAAAACCCATGTTGTTAAAGTTATATTGTTTATGTTCATGTGATAGGACTAGTCCATGTAGTTTAATGTTGTGTGGTAAATATGTCTATATTTCAGGAAAGTGTAGACAATAATAGATTGATTAGGTATAATTAATGGGTATTCCATAGGTGAATAACTTGGTCGATGATTCTTGAAAAGGTAGTTTATAGGATTGACATTAAATCAAAGTCCTATATCTTTGTGTCTACCTTTCATTTGTTAGAGACCAAGCTAGGATGGGGGACTGGACATGCAAGTAATATGTATTAGAAGATATGGTTTAGGGTTTACACCTAATAAGAGGTCCATCAATATGTTACTAGATCATTTAGTATAAAAAATATGTCTATTGGATGTTTGGTTCAATAAGATGCATGATATGGGGTATCCATGTTTAGTGTCATGATCTGAGATGGGTTATGCTAGTATCCTCATGGCATGGACCCTCATTGTCAAGGGAATACATTATTGTAAACACTATAAGGGGCCCATAAATTAAGAATTAGAATATATAAATTCCATTATTAATGTAATACATGATCAATTAGGTGAAATATAATGCGCATAGCATAATCATGTATTTCAGGAAGTTGTGGATGAGGCCCAAAGGGATAGGAACCAAAGTAGGAGAACTAATCTAGGATGGAACCCATTTAGGACACCTTATTGAGAGTGTTATCTTCCATGAAGGAAGAGTAAAATGTAAATATAATTTTTTACTTGGTTTAATTGGTACCCTAGTTTGATATTTGAGTGAAGGCTCACCCAAGTATATAGTTTGGAGAAGTGGAACCATAGTGTGAGTTCATGGAAAAGTGTTACACTAGTGAGAGTATAGGAAAAATTATTTACCTAGTGAATTTGAGATGGATAGGTAATGTGGTTCCATATTATTAAATTTTTAGGATAGTTATGGAACATGGTTCCCTACTATAGTATCCCTAGGTTGTTACGGCATGTAATTCCCAAGTATAGTGCCCCTAGGGTGACTTGGGCATGTAGATCCCTAGTGTGGGACACCTTAGTCATTATATTCTATAGGTATAGACTTAGGAGTTGCATAAAGGGTGGAGGAAATTCTTGGGTATGCATAGATCATGTATAATTTTATCTTCTAGAAAAAAAAATCATTGAAATGTATGTTCCAGGTGCAATGGAAGCATGGGAGGGCTGGTGCCCAAATTTAATTTTTATCATATTCAATAAAAAATCCAGGATCAATACGATAATGAATGTCAGTATCCATGGAATTGAATCAAGGATTTATAAAAATTAATAGAAACTCAAAACCAAGAGAGATGATCAATATGTTTTTTATAATTAATTTAATTAAATTAAATAATTACCTCTAAGTGGATTCTTTCTTCGTTGATGAATTCGGCCACATATCTACAGGTGTACTACCATTGCATTGTAGATATCAAGAGTAGATCTCCTCTATAAGTGATCCACACATGTTCCATGTATCTTTGGACATTGTCGAAGGAGTCTTTGGGTGATAGAATAGAATATTCTTGTGCTTGCAATTTCTGACTTTGATCGCCTTGAGAACCACTTCTAAAGAGTTCTTCTTAATCTGGTGGAGGAGGATCACTCTTTTACTTGAAATCATTCTTATAGAAGAAATAAATCTCTAGGCTTGAGATATTTTCTCCAATTCATTGTGCACAACACAATAAGATCCACTTATCTTTCCCTTGGCTAATCAAGAGAATAATATAACTGGGTATTTATTTCACTAGGGTAATAATTAATAATTTGCACAAGTGCCTTTATTTATTTCATTAATCCTAGAAAAACCCTGATGTCAAATAATAACAGAAATATTATTATTTCCTGAAATGCACTTAACTTGTGAGTTATAATTAAATATTATTTAATCAAATAATATTCAATATTATTATTTCTCACTAGACAATTAAACTCATTTTTCCAATCCTCCTCAATATTTATTAATTATTCCACTCACAATATATTATATTGAATAACTAGTGATGGAATAAATGTGATCAGGAATACATGAATAATTATTAAACCATGAACAAGAATAATATTTATTCAACTTGTTAAATAAAAAATTATTTAACTAAGATACTAGATACACTTAGTGTGTGACCCTTTGGGCCTCTTTATCAGTGGCATTAGGCAAACCTGTCTAAAATCTAAGGTTAGAATCTAGTAACATGACAAGGCACCCATAGAGAAAGAAGTTAATGTTTCAATGACATGTTACCTCATACGAATGTTTACCATGTAATATAATCCCTTTATCACAATATCTCTAATTGAGCAGGTTGCATGTCAGTTCCATCAACTTATATGATTGATATCTCTTTCTTTGATTTTATGGAAATAGAACTTTCCTATTGATCACCATGGCCATGGATTTATTTAGGATATATCATTTTCATCAAAGGGAATGAGATATTATCTTATGTTAAAGAATATAAGGGATAAATCCTTTCTTTCATTATTCATTAATTCAATATTACTCGTGATGCACCCAACATATCCTACCTCACTGTGAACATCAATTGTCATGGTTTTTTTCAATAGATATAAGTGCACAAATCATAATATTAATTAATAATAATCTTAAATTATAAGGACCAATACACATGTTCATAGATAGGAACATCCAATTACACTTATAAATGTGGATTTCCTATTTTCGGGTCTCGTTCTCATAATATCCTACTGGATATCACCAAGGGAATACACCATGAGAAGGTGCCTCAAAGTCCTATGAGTCTCCACCCCTAATAGTTGGTATCATTTGTGTCCCTCAAATTACATCATCTGGATATAGAATATATATTCAAGAATAGTGTCATATCACTTTTGGGTTCTCATCATAGCAGGGATCCACTATGACCTTTTAGTGTAATAGTTACTCTTAGGACATTATCACATACAATGTTACATAGAATAACAATCATAATGTGATAAGGAATTTATTAGTATTCAAAAACATGAATACAAGTTATCATAAAGTAAAAAAGAATTTGGTTTTAGGGTACCAACTGCAAAATACTACCACTTTCACTAGAGCCAACTACTAACGACCTTCAGTCCACTATCTCTCACATGATACTCATGCTTCTGTTGAGATAGGCCTTTAGTCAATGGGTCTGCCATGTTCTCTTCTATGGATACTCTTCTCACTACAAATTCACCCCTTTAATAAAAATACCTCAAGAGGTGATACTTACGGAGTATGTACTTTTTCCGTTGATGTGACCTTGGATCTTTTGAAAGAGACACCACTACAGTTTTATCAAAATACAATGTGATAGGGTCTTTACTACTCGGTACCACATCAAGATCCTGGACAAATTTTTGAATCCAGATGGATTCCATGGCTACATCATAAGCTGCTATGTACTCAGACTTTGTTGTAGAATTAGTTACAACTATATTATTTAAACTCTTCCATCTCATAGCTCCTTCATTGAGAAAGAAAACATATCCTGATTGTGACTTCAAATCATTATGATCTTTCTAAAAACCAGAATCAGCATACCCTTTGATGACAAGCTTCTCACCTCCTCCATACACTAGAAACATATCCTTAGTTCTTATTAGATACTTAAGGATAGTCTTAACAGCATTCCAATGTTATTCTCTTGGATCTTCTTGATATCTACCTACTGGGATCAATGTATAGGAAACATCAAGTCTAGTACATAACATGGAATATATGATTGATCTTATTGCCAAAGCATATGGGATATTACTCATTATATATTTATCCTATTGTGTTTGGGTACAAATTTTCTTAGAAATATGTAAACCATGTGACACTAGAACCAATCCCCTCTTTAATTGTTCCATACTAAATCTCTTTAGTATCTGGTCAATATATGTACTTTGGCTTAGTCCGAAAATCCTCTTAGATCTATCATGAATGATCTTGATCCCTATAATGTAGGTTGATTCACCTAAGTTCTTCATGGAGAAGCACGTGTTCAACCAGTATTTAACTGATTGTAAGACCGGTATATCATTTCCAATAAGTAATATGTAATCAACATATACTTCTATGATAATGATAGCATTCCCATTAAACCTTTTATAAACACACAGATCACATTATTTTTTAATGAAACCAAATTCTTTTATGGATTCATCAAATTGAATGTTACATGAACTAGATACTTTCTTCAATCCATAAATGGATCTATGCAAATTGAAAATCCTTTTAGCATCACCTGGTGTCACAGACTCTTCAGGTTGTGTCATATAGACATCTTCCTGAAGGTTCCCATTAAGGAATGCAGTGTTGACATCCATCTTCCAAATCTCATAATCATGGTAAGCTTCTATAGAAAATATTATTTTGATGGATTTAAACATGGAAACTGGAGAAAATTTTTCATCGTAGTCAATTCCTTGATGTTGTTTAAACCCTTTGGCCACTAACCTTGCTTTATAGGTACTTTACCTTCCATATCCATTTTTCTCTTGAATATACATTTATATCCAATAGGATTTACATCAACTAGCACATCAACCAAAACCCAAACTTGGTTATGATGCATGGAATCCATCTCATAATTCATATCTTTTAGCCATCTTATAGATTTTAATCTCTCTATTTCCTCTTTATAGGAGATAGGTTCATTTTTTTCCAACAATAATGATTCACCATCCTCAGTGACTAGAAAACTATATTTCTTTTGTTCCCTTACCTCTCTTGAGCTCCTACGCAGTGCTTGTGTTTTAGGAACTACTTCTTCCATGGGGACCTGTTTAATTTTTTCATATACCAACGCCTATGTATCTTGAGCATCAACTTCATTGAAGTTAATATTTCTCCCACTATCCTTTTTGAGGATGTTCTCCCTCTCAAGAAATATGGCTTGTATGGTGATGGTTACTTTCTTATCTGAGGGGTTGTATAGGTAGTATCCCTTTATTTCCTTAGGATACCCTATAAAGATACGACTTGTTCCATGGGGTTCTAGTTTGTTTCCTAGTAAAGCCATAATAAATTACTCGCATCCCCATATATGTGTATATGAAAAATGGGTTTCTTTCCACTCCATAACTCAAAGGGAATTCCATTTACCACCTTCATTGGTACTCAATTTAATGTGTATGTCATGGTTTTTAATGAATATCCCCAAAAGGATAATGGAAGATCCGCATAACTCATCATCGACCTTACCATGTCCAACAAGGTATGGTTACTCCTTTAACTAACACCATTCTAATGTGGTGAATAAAGTGGAGTGAGTTGAGATAGAATCCTAAACTCCTGTAAAAATTCAATGAACTCTTGGTTAATATATTTTCCACCTCGATTCGATCAAAGATTCTTTATCTTCTTACCAATATGATTATCTACTTCATTCTTAAATTCCTTGAATTTATCAAAGGAATCGGACTTATACCTTATCAAGTAAATATATCCATATCTACTCAAGTCATCAGTAAAAGTTATGAAGTAAGAATATCTGCCTCTAGATTCAACTAGAAATGGTCAACACATATCAGTGTGTACCAATCCTAGAAGCTCTATAGCCCTTTCACCCTATCCACCAAATGGAAGTTTGGTCATTTTCCCTTATAAACAAATGTGACATCTATCAAATGGTTTTATCTCAAAAGAGTCTAAATAACCATATTGATAGATCTTTTTCAAACAATTCTCGTTTACATGACCAATATGGTGATTCCATAACTAGGTGTTATATGAGTCATGTGAACTTGATTCTTTATCAATTTCCAACACTTGGTTTTCATACTTTAATACATACAGACCATTATTTAAATTTTCCACACCATAAAATATGTTGTCCTTATAAAATAAAAAACTTTTATTTCTGAACTTGAAAATAAACCCATCTATATCTAAACTTGATACAGAAATTATGTTCTTGGTAACAGTTGGTATATAATAATAGTTATATAAAATCAGAATCATCACATTCGATAATGAAATATGGTATTCACTAATGGAAAGAGTATCCATCCTCCCACCATTGGCAGCTTGCAGATCCACCTCTCCTCTGGAAGTTTTCTGAAATCTACTTGCTTCCTTCATTTGAATACAGATGTGAGAACCAAAAGCTATTTCTAATACCCAATGTGTAGAAATAGAAGGATTCCACTTGATAATGAATGCACATTTGGCTTCCCCTTTCCTCTGGGTATAGTTCCTTTTCTAATGGTCTGACTTTCCATATGAAAAACATACTACCTATTTTTCCTTACCCTACCTTTAGATCTTCTTCTTCTTGGTCGGATAGTGCTTAAGAGCTTTAGAATATTTATAAGTATTAGGCCCCTTTTCCTTGTCCTTTCTCTTCCTATTCACCATAAAGACTGTGGGTTTTTCATGCCCCATGTCCTTATACACTTGGAGAATCGAGGCCAGAATTTATTATAGAGACTTCTCATTATTACTCATATTAATATTCATAATAAAACTAGATAAGGTCTTGGGTAGTGATGAAATTATGATATCTGTACACAACTCATTTGGGAATTTAATCCCTAAGATGTTCAGATTCTCAAGGTGGCCAATAAGATTGACTACATGTGTCCCAGCTGGTGCAGACTCTCCAATCTTAGTGGTGAACAAATTTTTGGAGATCTCATACCTCTCTTTTCTCTCCTTCTCTTGATAGAGATCCCAAAGGTGAGACATCATGTTATAAGAATCCATTTCCTTATATTGTTTCAAGAGCTCATTTTTCATGGATAATATCATGAGGTACTGAACATTTGTAGCATCATTCAAATGTTTCTCGTACATAGAGAGCTCCTCGTCACTCGTCTCATTTCTAGGTGATACTAGTACAGGTTCTTCCAGCACATATAGTTTCCTTTCAGGGTAAAGGATGACCCGAATGTGCCTTTTCCACTCCTGGAAATTAGTGTCAGTGAGAAGGTTTTCTTTCTCGATTATGGATCTTAATGATATTTTTGATTTCATTTTTAATTTAATTTCTTCAAATATGATGAACAGAGTTTTAGTACATTATCTAATAAAATTAAGACAAATAAATAAATAAATATTCATTAGTCTCCCACTATTTTATCGAAACATAATAGTCATCACCATTGGATTCAAAATATCATGTTGTTTGGACATTCTAGTGACAAGGATCCATATTTCTCTTTGCATTACCCCAACTTTGGTTGGTCAATCAATTTTAAAGTTTTTAGGTAGGCATTCCAAATTCCAAATGTATTAACCCACAACTCCTTGATCTATTGAGTGGACTCCCCAATCCTGAAATCCTTAATTTTGGATTTCCTCAACCTTCGCCTCTCAGTTACACCAAGTCCTACTTTAGTAGTCAACCCTTGATGTAAACTAATTCAAGTCAATCCAAAACCTCAAATCACAATTCACCAATAATTGAAATCACCCCAACTTTGGTTGGTCAATCACTTTGAACTATGGTTTGATTCTAACCGAAGTAATGGAAGGCTATACCATCTTAATATTTTATTGAGAGATTTTATCCTTTATACTTAAATTTCCATTTATTATCTTTTCACATGCTTTTTAATATTAAGTGGGATAAGCTTAAGTGATTAACTGTGTATTAGATAATATTTATGCATAAGCCAGTTTATTTTAGTTTCATCTTTCATGCTTGTTAATTCATTAATTATGTGATCGCAACAAACCATTTATAATGAATAACCATACAACTAATATAAATAAAATAAATGGCATGATCATAAGCTTGTTCTAATGGTTATTTTATCTAGCAGTTTATAAACTAACCACTAACCTAGGGGAGAAACACCTTGAACCAATTAGGTTCATGTTTAAATCTTTCCACCTATCCACCTTTGAAACTCCTTGGATTGGTTTCACCTCGAATCCTAAATTGAACCGCCTGCACTAGCTTGGGAGCTCCATCCATTACATATTTTTTTACTCACATGCAGGTGAGGGGTAAAAGGGGTTTGACATAAAAGAAACCATAGGAACACAGGCCATACATATTAATGAGGAGAGAAGGCATGCAAGGCAATAGTTTAATTTAATAATAAATTAAAAGGTAAACCAATCACATACAATGCTCTGGTCTATCTCATGATCATCTTCATGCATGCAACGAATTATGCATTTAATAAAACTAGCATTCAATTCTTTAATCATTCTTATTTAAGATAAATTGCGCTCTGTAACGACCCAATGATTTTCAATGGAAATTTCATTCTTATGATTATGTCATATAATCACATGAAATCACAACACAATGAACTACAAAGTACTATGTGACCTTTAAACATAATTTTGACACTTCTGTGTTTGGAATTTCAAAAATATGACATTCATAGTTGCGATCAGTAAGATGTTTGGAGTCTGATAAGACAAACTTAATTTTTGGTGAATACTAGCATACCCTTAGGAATAGTAATGTTACCCATATTAATAGTGATATACCATAATTAATAGTAACCATACCTATTATAGTGTATAAATAAGATTCAAGTGAAAGTATGATGTGCCTATATTTTGGAATAAGTAAATAAATGTTTTAAAACTAGTTTTTTTAGAATAAATTGTGATTTTAATTAAATATTAAATTAATCATATTTAGAAAATTATTTTTGAAAAATGGATTTCATTTTTTGATTCTACACGTCTAAAAATGGTTAGGGTGAATTTTTGGTATTCTTCTCAAATACTTGAATTTTTTGAATAGTAAAATACATTAATTTACCGTATAAATACATTATAATTTAAATCCACTATTTGTGACATCATAAGTGATGTAAGCACCCAAATCTAGAACTCACATGCATTTATTACTATTTTTTTCATGGAATCATCACTATTTCTTGTCTTATAAAAAAATAATAAACTAATTATTATAATATTATGAAAACCCTCCTCAACTACACTATAAATACCACCACTCCTTACCTCTTTTCTTCACTCCTCTAAATCATTTTAACTTACTCAAATTCTACCCAGATAAATCCCTAACATACTTCCCCACGTCCATAAGCCTTTGGTCTACTCAAAAGACCAAAAACTCTCCCCTTAAGAGGTTCTCAAAGGAGATAAACTCAAGAGGTAAATTCCTCTTTCCAATTCTTTTATTTCCTTTCAAGTTCTTTTATTTTATTTTTTATTTCCTCACCTCCCTTCACCCAAATGGTATGATAAATCCAGTAACATAAATTTACTACAATTTTGTTATTCTAATGTAATAATTCATTATCATCTCTCATTTCCCCTTCTTTTATACGAAAGAAATGAAAACATCGTCTGAGATGTGTTAATTTATCACATTCAAGGACGACAGTTTATCAATTTCTATTAAAATATTCTATTATGGTCATGAAACAATTTTTATGGTTGAAAAAAACTATTAAATATCTATTTTATCTTATTTTTTGTTCTATAATCCTCTTGCGCACTTGATGTAAAATAATAATGCAAAACAAGTTAATTATGAGAAAATCGCCAAATTAATCCAAATGTTTATCATTAATGTTTTATATAATGATTCAACTTCAATCCAAGTAACCAAATTAAATTTTCAACCATGTAAACATTTTTATGTTCAATAATAAAATATAAATTCAATTCTGGACAACCACCTTCATCATACATGTTTATCCAAACATGAATATAAGTGAACCGATCATTAAAACCAAGTAAGAAAATGGACCCGAACAATGAAATTGAACCACTTAACCCATCAAAAAAAATGTCATGAGTGAACTTAAAAGGTTATAATAAATATTTTACATATATAAAAGGATATATAATTATTAATTAATGAACCTAATTTTATTATTCAGGCCATTAATATCAAGTGGAGAACACCATAGGACTTAAGGTAAGGGATCCTCTCTATTTCACTTTTATTCAAGATTATCCTCTATGTTATGCCCTTTTATGTGTAATTATTAGTGATTAGGTATGATTACACACCTCCCCAATAATTTCCTCGTGATTTTTAAATGATTATAAACCTATTTATATCTCATTAATCCCTCTTAAATACACATGGCATCATGTTGATATTCCGTGAGGGATTCAACCCAAACCTCCTTTATTTCTTCGGGTTTCTTTATCTTTATTTTTACATAAATGAGGTTATCTATTATTATTATTTTAATCTTATAAATACTATTTTAATGTTCCAAAATCATGTAACAAGTTCCATTCATAATTCTTTTTTGGGTATATACATGTTTTTAAGTGATTTCCTCCTCAATACTTCCCGATAAGCAAACCTGTTTTGAGGGAGCTTCCCAAATTCTTACCTGATTTCAAGTGCACTCTATATTTTTTTAAGACACAATTGTATTTATAAAATAATTCTTTTTATTTTTAAACCCTCCCTGGTTCACTTCTGGTTTTATATAAAGGATTTTTTCCTTTTCTATTTTAAAGGCTCTATAGTAATTTCCTTAAAACTGCTCAAAAAAAAAATTATGCCAAAATTTCTTGAATAATTTTCTTACATATTGTCACTTATAATTGAAATCACTCACCATGATACATATATATTTTCCCCTTATTAATGTCCATGTATACTTTAGTTCCCTTATTTCATGGACACTTTTGTATTACGCCCATCTTTTATGCTTTGTGTCATGATTATGGTACCCAATTCTTTCCATGGGTAATCCTTATGTTTATGTAAGAATGATTATGTATGATTATTTATGTGGAAAACATATTCATAAAATGTTAATATGGGTGTGACTAGATAGCGCTCCAATTCATTGGGTAAATTTAAGTCTCATGATATGTTATGTGCGATGGTCTGGGTGGTTAGCCTTGGATTATGCTACTATATGAAATGATCTTGTAAGTTACCCTTGACTCGTACTAAAGTCATGTTTTATATTGCTACCAAATTTTTATAACTACATGTTTATATGATTATATGTTTATATTTTAATGTTCCATGTGTTAAATTTCTTTTTATATCATCATTTCATGCCTTCTATTCCTTGTGCTAAAGCTTTGTTCTTATGGTTATTCCCTTACTGGGATTTTTAGATCATCCCTTTGTTCATGTTATCCCTAGGTTATCCTATGAATATATATGAGAATAATGGAAGTTAGTGGCTCTTTATGAAGACTAAATAAATAAATTTTATATTTAGTTCCATGTTTTCAGTTTTATGTACCTAGTCTTCCAATACACTAGACTTTACGATCCTTGGATTGTACTATGATGTATAATTATGCTTAAAATCTTATAATGTTATATGTTAAATGATAGGGTCACTATAGTTGGTATCAAAGGATGGTCTAGTTATTTTTGGAGATTTGTAATAGAGTACTTTAGTAAGAACCTTAAGGATGAGATTAATTATAAGAAAACATCCCTAAATTTTGGTAAGTATAGAGTATGTATTTTATCAAGAAAATAAATACTTGTATGGATACAAATAGGTATAGGCAGATCTGGAATAGATGTAACTAGGAGTTAAAACTCCAACAAGGAGTTTTAGGCCTAACCCAGTTTATCCTGGTACACAAAAACTGTTCTTGTTGCACTCTTGGTTTGACACTCTTGGGAGATATTCTTTGGTAAATTCATAATCTTAGTACAAACCATTATTCAGGGAATAAAAAAATCCCATAAGAATATAAGTTAAGAAATAAATCAAGGATAACCTTGGTTTAAACCTAAAAAATCACAAGTTAGGATATACTTATCCTTTACAAGTTTATCCTTTTATGTTCAAAGTTTCATTTTTATTCTCAGTAGCTAAGTATTAAAGCCCTATAATTGTACGTTATTTTTCTTAGTTAATGGCGGTAAATAGAAAAAAATGTGCCAACAATAAATGTGATAGGTAATGTGATGATTTCCCTAATTATATGCCTAATATGATGGGAACAGGTGCTCAAAAATTTGTGACAGTACTTGCTCAACTGGCTCAAGTTATGAATAATAACTTGAATCATGTGGAACACCCTCCTCCTCCAAGGAAATAATAAGTTGATGTTGAATACTTCATGCATCAAAGGCCTCCCATGTTTAGTGGATCATCTGATCCCCTCCTCTCTGAATAGTGGATTAACTCTATTGGAAAGACATTTGTTGTCCTCTAGTGCTTAGAAGAAGAGAAATTTGTACTGGTGGTCTATTGTTTTGATGGGGAAGTTGATCAGTTGTGGAAACTGATCAAGAATATGAAGCCCTAGGAGGAAATTGATTCCATGGATTGGGAGGAATTAAAGATAATGTTTTTTAATAAATATTTTCCTCAAACCCTCCATCTCAAGATAGAAAGAGAGTTCCATGGACTCAAGTAGAAGGAAGATGAGTCCATTGGGGCGTATGATGAAAAATTTACAAGGATTTCTAGGTACACCTCTAGCTTCATCATGAACACCGAAAGTAAGGTGGATCTCTTCTTTAGCAGACTAAAGACAAGTCTACAAAAAGTGCTGGTGATTTGAGACTTCGACGATTATGAGAAGATTTTCCATTGTTCCCTCAAGGTTGAAATGGAGATTATAGAATTTCAGTGGTCTCGTAGTCCTAGTGATAAGAATCAGAAAATGGAGAACAATATGGGTGGTTCAACAAAAAAAAACCCATGATGGAAAGAAGCCTGAATATCCCACTTGTAAAATTTGTGGGAAGAAGCATCTTGGTAGATGTCTAAAGAGAACCAAGAATTGCTTCAAATATGGAAATTTGGGACATCTTGCTAAAAACTGCCGATGGGATATGAAGAATCTTATTAATTTGGAAGAATAAAAGAAGGTTCAAATAAACACTCAGCCTGTAGTGTAGTGTTACAACTGCAAGGATCATGGGCATTATGAGAACAATTTCCCTAAGCCAAGGTTTGTCATAGGCAATCAACAATAACCTCCAAGGAAACAAGGAAGGTCTTATGCTATCATTTCTACTAAGGTGGAGCCAGACAACGATGTGGTGATAGGTACACTAGTTATTAATTAAAGAATAGCGAACATACTATTTGATTTTGGTTCTACACATTCTTTAATATCTTGAAATTTTAGTAGAACTATTCAAATGCCACCTCAAAATTTGGAGGATAAGTTATCTATGAGAACAGTGAATGGGGAAATTAATATGTCCATGGTTTATAAATCCTCCTCAGTTAATGTTTGTGGACTAAACCTCCCAGAAAATCTCATCATACTTTCTTTAGTGGAGTTCGATGCTATCTTGGGCATGTATTGGATGTTTTTATACAAATACAACATCAACTTTCGGGAAATGGATATCACTCTTCACATCCCAAAGCATCCCCCAATTCTTTATAAGTGTAAGGATGAATATGAATCTCCTTTAGAATCATTGTCTGAAGTTTGGATACTGTTTACTTATGAGAAAGTATATCTTACTCAAATGATTAAGACAAAGGAGAGAATCATTCTTGAAGACATTCCCATCGTGAGGGATTACACTGATGTATTCTCTAAAGAGTTTCCCGGTCTTCCTAATAATCGAGAGGTTGAGTTATCAATTTAACTTATTCCTAGATCTATACCTATATCAAAGACACATTATATAATGGCCACTGTGGAGCTGGAAGAGATGAAGAAGCAGCTACAGGAGAATCTGGAGAAAGGTTTTATATGCCTAAGTGCTTTACTGTGGGGAGAACCAGTCCTCTTCATCCAGAAGAAGGATGGTTCAATGTGCCTCTACATTTATTATCGTGAGCTCAATAAAATCACGATAAAGAACAAGTATACCCTGCCTCAGATAGATGACTTGTTTAATCTGCTTTGTGGATCCAGTTATTTCTCTAAGGTGGACTTTCAGTCGAGATATCACCAATTAAAGGTGAGGAAAGAAGATACTCCCAAGACTACCTTTCGAATGAGGTATGGACACTATGAGTTCATATTGATGCCCTTCGGACTCACTAATGATCCATTAATTTTCATGGATTTAATTAATAGAGTATTTAGAGATTAGCTTGAAAAAATTTTGGCAGTCTTTATTGACGATATTATGATATAATCTAAGAGAAAAGAGGAACATGAGGAGCATTTGAATACTGTGTTAATGACTTTTCAAAGGGAGAAGTTGTATGAAAAGTATAGTAAATGTGAGTTGTGGATGGAGGAAGTATCATTATTGGGACATGTTATCACCAGCAAAGGGGTATCTGTAGACCCTTCAAAGACAAAGGCAATTGAAGAGTGGCCCAGGCCAATATCTGTAACAGAGATACACAACTTTATGGGTATAGCTGGGTATTATCGATGATTTGTGAATAAATTTTCATGATTGTCAAACCCAATGACCAAGATGACACAAAAGGGAGTAAAGTTTTTCTAGACTTAGGAATGTGAAGATTGTTTCAAGGGTTTTAAAAAGAGGTTTATCACTGCGCCAGTACTCACACTCCCAACAAGTGGAGAACTCTTTGTGGTGTACAGTGATGATTCAAATAATGGATCAGGCTATGTACTGATGAAAAATGATAAAGTGATAGTCTATTCCTTAAGGTATCTGAAAATCCATGATTAAAACTATCGTACACATGATCTAGAGTTGGTGGCAGTGATCTTTGCATTAAAAATCTGGCGGCATTATCTCTATGGGGAGAAGTGTGAGATATATATTGACCACAAGAGTCTCAAATATATATTCACACAAAAAGATCATAATATGTGCCAAAAAATATGGATAAATCTCATCAAATATTATGACTACTCAATCCATTTCCATCCTGGTAAGGAAAATAAGGTAACAGATGCTCTAAGTAGAAAGGATCTTGCATCTTTATCAATGATGAGAATTGAAAAAGATATGATCTTCTTAGATTTGATGAGGATGGACATGGGAATCATTAAGGTAGGAACGTCATCAATCCTTTCTCAAATTATTTCTCAACCATCCCTCATAGATAAAATAAAGGATGCTCAAAGAAAAGATGTTGAAATTCAGAAAAGGGTGGAAGCTATCAGAAATGGGAAATCCTCCGATTTCAAAATTGACAAGTATAGAGTTATAAGATTTGGGTCACAATTATGTGTACCATCTGATCTAGAGATAAAGAAGGAGATTTTTAATGATGCACATAGCTTGACCTTCTCTGTTCACCCATGGAGAAAAAAGATGTATCGATATCTCTAAGAGAACTTTTGGTGAGACAATATAAAGAAATAGATTGCTGAGTATACATCAAAGTGCATGGTATGTCAACAAATGGAGGCTGAAAGTCATAAGTCTAAGGGGGTGATGAAACAACTACCCATACCAACATGGAAGTGGGATAACATCACCATGGACTTTGTCACTGGACTTCAAAGGACATCCAGAGGAAACAATGCTATATGGGTCATTGTGGATCATCTTACAAAGACATCTCACTTTATCGCAATACGAGAGGATTTCTCATTAGATCATATTGTATGGATTTACATAAAAGAAGTGGTAAGGCTACATGGAGTACCACTATATATTTTATCTGATCGTGATTCAAGATTCACCTTGAAGTTTTGGAAAGGTCTCCAACATGCTCTAAGCACTAAACTAAACTTCAGTGCAGCCTATCATCCTCAAACTGATGGCCAATCTAAGAAAACTATTCAGACACTAGAAGATATGTTGAGAGCATGTTTTATGGACTTTAAATGAGGATGGGACCAATATCTTTCACTGGTTGAATTATCCTACAAAAATAGTTACCACTTCAGCATCTAAATGGAACCATATGAAGCCCTTTATGGGAAAAGTTGTAGAACACCGGCATGTTGGGATGAAGTTGGTGAACGTAAGCTGTTAGGACCTGAAATGGTCAAAGAAATGGTGGAGAAGATGAAAACCATTCAACAGCATATCAAGGCATCCCAAATTCGATAGAAGAGTTATGCAGACAATCGTCAACAAGACCCTGAGTTCAAAGTTGGAGACATGGTATTTCGATGTATATCTCTGTGGAAGAAGGTCATGAGGTTTGGGAAAAAAGGAAAGTTAATTCCCAGGTACATTGGCCCCTTCAAGATCCTTCATCGAGTCAGAGTTGTGGCCTATCAATTGGAACTTCCACCTACCATGTCCAAAGTACATGATGTCTTTCATCTATCCCTCTTAAGTAAGTACATATCAGATCCTTTACATGTACTCTCTTTAGAGGTGGTACAGTTGGAGGATGATCTTTCTTATGAGAAGCAGTCAGTGAAGATCTTGGATTGTAGAGATAAAGTTCTACATAACAAGACTACTCATCTAGTGAAAGTACTGTGGTAGAACCATAAGAACGAAGAGGAAACTTGGAAACTATGGGAGGCAATGAAGGAAAAGTACATGCACCTGTTTATGGCTTAGAATGTAAAATGAAATTTCAAGGGAGAAATTTCATAAGAGGGGAGAATGTAACAACCCAATGATTTTCAATGGAAATTTACTTATTATGATTATGTCATATAATCACATGAAATCACAACACAGTGAACTACTAAGTACTAGTGACCTTTAAACACAATTTTGACACTTTTGTGTTTGGAATTTCGAAAATCTCACATTCACGGTTGCGATCAGTAAGATGTTTAGAGTCCGATAAGACAAACTTAATTTTTGGTGAATAGTAATGTTACCCTTATGAATAGTGATATATCCTAAGGAATAGTAACCTTTCCTATGATATTATATAAATAATATTCAAGTGAAATTATGATGTACCTATATTTTGGAATAAGTAAATAAATGTATTAAAACTAGTTTTTTAGAATAAATTATGATTTTAATTAAATACTAAATTAATCATATTTAGAAAATTATTTTTGAAAAAATGGATTTTTTTTTGTATTATACACATTGAAAAATGGTTAGGGTGAATTTTTGGTATTTCTCTAAAATACTTGAATTTTTTGAATCGTAAAATACATTAATTTACTGTATAAATACATTATAATTTAAATCCACTATTATTGAAATCATAAGTGATGTAAAAACCCAAATCTAGAACTCATATTCATTTATTACTATTCTTGGTCATATAATCATCACTATTTCTTGTATTATGGAAAAATAATAAACTAATGATTATAATATTATGAAAACCCTCCTCCCCTCCGCTATAAATGACACCACTACTTACCTCTTCTCTTCACTCCTCTCAAGCCTAGTTACTTACTCAAATTCTTCCCAAATCACTCCCCAACATCCTTCACCACATCCATCAGCCTTCGGTATCCTAAAAAGACCAAAACCTATCCCATTAAGAGGTTCTCAAAGGAGATAAACTCAAGAGGTAAATTCCTCTTTCCAATTATTTTATTTCTTTTCAAGTTCTTTTATTTTATTTTTTCTTTCCTCGCCTCCCTTCACCCAAGTGGTATGATAAATCCAATAACATAAATGTACTAGAATTTTTTTATTATAATGGGATAATTCATTATCATCTATCCTTTCCCCTTCTTTTATAAGAAATAAACGAAAACACTGTCCGATATGTGTTAATTTATCACATTCAAGGACAATGGTTTATCAATTTCTATTACCATATTCTATTCTGGTAATGAAACCATTTTTATTGTTGAAATAGACTATTAAATATGTATTATATCTTATGTTTTGTTCTGGAATCCTCTTTCACACTTGATTTAAAATAATAATGCAAAACAAGTTAATTATGAGAAAAATTTCCAAATTAATCCAAGTGTTTATCGTTAATGTTGTATATAATGATTCAACTTCACTCTAAGTAACCAAATTAAATTTACAACCATTTAACCTTATATATGTTAAATAATAAAATATAACTTCAATTTTGTACAACTACCGTCATCATACATGTTTATCTGAACATGAATATAATTGAACCGATCATTAAAACCAAGTAAGCAAACGGACTCGAACAATGAAATTGAACCACTTAACCCATCAAAAAAAGGTTATGAGTGAACTTAAAAAGGTTATAATAAATATTTTACATATATAATATGTTCTTTAATTATTAATTAATTAACCAAATTTGATTATTCAGGTCATTAATATCAATTGGAGAACACCATCGGACTTAAGGTAATGGATCCTCTATATTTCACTTTTATTCAAGATTGTCCTCTATGTTATGCCCTTTTATGTGTAATTATTAGTGATGGGGTATAATTAAGAACCTCACCCATAATTTACTCATGATTTTTAAATGATGATAAAACCATTTCTCTCTCATTAATCCCTCTTAATTACACACGATACCATGTCGATATTCTGTGAGGGATTCAACCCAAACCTCCTTTATTCCATCAGGTTTCTTTATATTTCTTTTTACCTAAATGAGGTTATCTATTATTCTTATTTTAATCTTATAAATACTATTTTAATGTTCCAAACTCATTTAATAAGTTCCATTCATCATTATATTTTGGGGATATACATGTTTTTGAGTGATTTCTTCCCCAATACTTCCTGATAAGCAAACCTGTTTTGAGGGAGCTTCCCGAATTCTTACCCGATTTCAAGTGAACTCTATCTTATATTTTAATCCAAAATTTTCTTTACAAAATAAGTCTTTTTATTGTGAAAATATCCCTGGTTTACTTCTCATTTTTTATAAAGTATTGTTCCATTTTCTATTTTAAAGGCTTTATAGTATTTTTCTTAAAACTGCTCAAAAATGTTTTTATGCCAACATTTTTTGAATACTTTTATTACATGTTGTCACTTATACTTGAAATAACTCACCATGATACATATATATTTTTCCCTTATTAATTTCCATGTATACTTTAGTTCTCTTCTTTCATGGATACTTTTGTGTTACACCCATCTGTTATGATTTATGTCATGATTACGGTACCCAATTCTTTACATGGGTAATCCTTATGTTTATGTAATGTTGATTATGTATGATTATTTATGTGGTAAACATATTCATGAAAAAGTTAATATGGGTGCACCCAGATAGTGCTCTAATGCATTGGGTAAATTTAAGTCTTGTGATATGTTATGTGTGACGGTCTGAGCGGTTAGCCTTGGCTTGTGCTACTATGTGAAACAATCTTGGCAGTTAGCCTTGACTCATACTAAATTCATGTTTTATGTTTCTGACACATTTCTATGGCTCCATTTTTATATGATTATATGTTTATATGTTAAGGTTCTATATGTTAAAAAAAATTTATATCATCATGCCATGTCTTCTATTCCTTGTGCTAATGCTTTATTCTTATAGTTATTCTCTTACTGGTCTTTTTATCTCATCCCTTTTTTAATGTTATCCATGGGTTATCCTATAAATATGTATGAGAAAAATGGAATTTAGGGGCTCTTTATGAAGACTAAATAAAGAAATTTTATATTTAGTTCCATGTTTTCAGTTTTATGTCCCTATTTTTTCAAGACACTGGATTTTACGATCCTTGGCTTGTACTCTGATGTATAATTATGCTTAAAATCATGTAATGTTATATGTAAAAGGCTAGGGTCATTATACGCTCAAATTGATTAATTATTATCTTTAGTTAATAAATCCTTTTATATTAAAACTTTTCTAGATTTCCATGAGATTCCCATACATTATAATTTTAAACAAATTAATAAATTCATTTAAAATTAAATGTGTACATAAATTTTACCTTGGAGGTAACCCAGTGAATACCCATCCAAAACTACACAAAATGTATTATACTTTTACATACTTTATTCTTTTTGACATGTAGTGTGAATATAGAATTATAATTTTAATACAACTCACACATGATGGGAAGATCTTTGAACATTACATAGATGTTAATTAAACATTTATATATATATATATATATCAAACACCAATCGCATATTGTGTCCCATCTTTATGCCCACATGAAGGTATATGTATCAAGGGTTACATAATATAATAATAAATTTTAAATATGCATAATCTGGAAAAAGTACACGGTGTGTATATCTGACTGCATGGCGTGTACCCTCATCACCATCCATCCTAACTACACACTTGTAAAAATGATGTGTGAGGTGTAATTAATAAATCTTTGGAGTACACGGCATGTCTAGTGGACCACATGTCATGTAGACTCCATGTTACACGGTCACCAGCTAGGCAAGCCATGTATGGGATACACATCTTGGCCCTGACTCGAAGGGACTATGCACCGTGTCCAATGGGCCACACGACGTGTACTCCAGTTTCCATGCACTAGTTAATTCCGGTCAACATCGCATGTATTAAATTTCATTAATGGTTTCATTAATTCCTAATTAATGCAAGATCTTAAATTGATTACCAAACAAAATCTTGATGCATTGAAAAATACTACACGGGGTGTAATTTCGATTACACGGCATGTAGTTTGGTCTAGTGTTGTACGACCAGGATCCTTGGAACCTCCGGATGAGTTCCTTGATTTCATTTTAATCGTAAAACTAATCATTTCTATTAGATATACGAGAAACTATAGAGGAAGAACAGATATCGTAATTCATATTAAAAAGTAATGATTAAACATGAATTTAAAAAATAAATTATAAAAGCGTAAATCATCAAAAAATTATTTAAATAATTTTATACAATAATATGCCCGCTTTGATACCACTTATAGGTTCTGAGTGCAGCGGAAGCATGGGAGGGGCAGTTCCCAACTTTAATTTTTTTTCATATTCAATGAAAAATCTGGGATCAATATGGCAATGAATGCTAATATCCATAGAATTCAATCAAGGATTTAGACAAAGGAATAGAAACATGGAACCAAGAGAGTGAATCAACATATTTTTTTATAATTAATTTAATTAAATTAAAGAATTACCTCCAAGGTGATTCTTTCTTCGTTGATGTGTTTGGACACAGATCTGTTGGTGTACTATCATTGCATTGTATATATCAAGAGTATATATCCTTTAGAGATGAAATACATGTGTTCCACATATCTCCAAATATATTCAAAGGAATATTTGGGTGTTGGCATAAAAGATACTTGCACTTGTGATGTCTGCCTTTAATTTCCTTGAGAACCGCTTCCAAAGTGTTCTCCTTAATCCGGTGGAGGAGGATCACTCTTGTTATTAAGAGCATTCTTGGAGAAGAAAGAAATCTCTAGGCTTGATAGATTTTCTCCAATTCATTGTACACAACACAATAAGCGCCACTTAGCTTTCCCTTGGCTAATTAAGAGAATAATATAACTGGAAATTTATTTCATTAGGGTAATAATAAATAATCTGCACAAGTTCCTTTATTTTTTCATTAATCCTAGAAAAAACTCAATGTAAAATAATAACAGAAATATTATTATTTCCTATGATGTGATTAACTTACGAGTTATAATTAAATATTATTTAATAAAATAATATTCAATATTATTATTTCTCATTGGACCATTAAACTCAATTTTCCAATCCTCCTTGATATTTATTAATTATTTCGCTCACAATATATTCTCTCAAATAACTAGTGATATAATAAATGTGATCATGAATACATTAATAATTATTAAACCACGACTCAGAATAATATTTATTCAACTTGTTAAATAATAAATTATTTAACTGAGATACTGGATACACTTTGTGTGTGACCCTCTAAGCCTCTTTCTCAGTGTAATTAGGTGAACCTGACTAAAATCCAAGGTTAGTATCTATCAACATGCCAAGGAATCCATAGAGAAATAATTTAATGCTGCAATGACATGTTACCTCATACAAATTCTTACTGTGTAATATAATCTCTTTATCATAATATCTCTAATCGAGCAGGTTTCATATCAGTGCCATCAACCTATATGCATGATATTTATTTCTTTGAATTTATGATAATGGAACTTTCCTATTGGTGAGGACTTGGTAAGTGCATCCAAGAGACCAGATATCAAATCCAGGTAGAGATATATTTTTTGGGTTAATGTAGCGGGTACTGTGGTAGGTATTGTTCAGTATTGTAGCAGCCAGAACTATTCATTCAACTGGGCCTTCGGGCCACTGGTTTGGTTCTTGGGTCCTGCAAGGCTTTAAGGCCACCCAAGGCCTTCGGACCAGTTGTCTCTCAAGGCCTTCAGGCCACCTCAAGTCCTTCAATCCACACCAAGGCCTTTGGGACACATGATTTCTTCATATATACCAGTCAGATTACAAGGGACTATTGGAACCGGGCATGCAGTGAAAGCCCCAAATAGTTGGGTTTTTAAAATTTTCCACTGATAATCAACATAAACTTGTCAACGTCGGTAAACAACAGCCCTGACTTATCTGAGGACCATGTGTGAAGGACTTTAAGCACACACAAAAATATAAAATACCTAGTTTAATTCTGAATCTGCGCATGATGTTTGCTCATCGTTGGCGATCACTGCTCGAAGAATATGACATCAAAATCCTCTATATCATCCACATGCACTTCAATAAATCTATGGGAGTGTCATTCATCATAATACAGGTGCTAGAGAATAATTGTGACGATGCCTTCGATGCTCCAACGATCACCACATCACTTCGCAAGAGATGCTTGAGAGAGTGCTTGATCCATGCTCCTTGGATTTAGAACCTCTCTCTCTAGATCATGGTATAGAGGAGAAGTGATAGAAGCACCATGAATAGTTATTGTAAATATCCTCTCCTATTATAATTTTAGTGGTTAATTAAAATACTTGGTATCACCTCGTCAGACCCAAATACTTAACGCACTATCAATGACATTTTATGACTACTAAACTGAGTCATAAATATTATTATCATTTACTTGTAATATATTAAAATATATTACATGATAATAATTGAGTCATTAACTCAAATTGTCATTCCCATAAATATTAATCGAACCTTGAATAATTTAATATTCGTAAATTAATATTTTTTCATGTATTTACTTAAAACTCATAAATACATTTAATAAATAAATTCAGTGATCATTATTCTAAACTCTAATAATATGAATTTATTTATTTCATTGGTGATTTTTTAACCTTGGAAAAATCTCAAACACCTATGGTGGGGCCCACGATGTCCAAAAATCGTATTCAACTAAATAGGGAAGATTCTTGAATACGCTATTGTGTGTTTCCCTCTAGGACCTTATCTCGACAGTATTGAATAATATTCATAGACCAAGAGCGGGATATAGAAACCCATCATGGCCCCTATAGAGATAATAATTTTCACAACAGCGACAACCAACCTATGAACACATACTATGTAATATAATCTCTTTGTCTGTAATATCTCATAAAGCAGGACGCACTCACATGTCATCGCCCTTTTCTTACTTTATTGTTTATTGATTTAACTGGATGGATTTACCCTTGACTTTCATGGACATGGTCTTATAAAGGTACTGCCATTCATATCAACATGGCCTAAGATATATTACTTCCATAACCCGGAAGTGAAAAATCCTTTTGTGACCATTCATCCAATGTCATGCCACCAACGACGCACCCAACACAAACAACCTCACCACGACTTCATTGCCATGGTTTTTGTCTTGCATCAAAGTACGTAATCAAATGACATACATTGGTAATGATATCAAGTTATGAGACCATTACACATGATCATATATTTTAACATCCAATGACACCCGAAACATGTGGTGTTCCTATTGGCGGGTCAATCCTCGTGATCTCACTACTAGAGATCACCAAGTGAGAACTTCATGAGAAGAAGTATCAATGCTTATGAGCCCTCAGCACCTGATAGTCAAAAATCTACTATGTTTAATCAGTAATATATATCTATACCATAGAACATATATTTAATATTAATGTCATAGTATCTCAATGTTCTCATTATAGCCTGAGAACTACTATAACCTCTTGATACAATAATTAACTTTTGGACATTACCATTTCAATAGTGGATATAGAAAAGTCTACACTATAATGTTAAGATTACATCATGTATAGATATCTGTATACACGATATGGTAATCTAAAGCAATAAATAGTTTGGTCTAGGTAACCCACAATTTCAACACTCCCACTTGCACTAGATCCAACTTGCTAACTAAATTTGTTAGATACTCACATGATTAACATCATGTTTCTGTTGAGTAACGGATTTAGTTACTGGGTCTACCATGGTTCCACTGTGTGGCTATTATGCCATTGAGACCTCATCTCCTTGAGTAAAACTTCACATGAGATAATATCATGAGTATGTCCCTTTTGTCTGCTGTCATAACTTGACATCTTGTCTAGTAATAATATCATAATTTACATTATGATAATACTTTTCTTACCAGGTGAAATTACAAGAACTGGAATAGATTGTTGCATATCTACTTCTTAGATACCTTAGAAGCTGCAACATACTCAGTCTTGGTAGGTATGGATACCACTGGCTTATATGATCTTGATGCGCTCATCATCTTTAGCCTAACTGCAATAGTAGATCACATTGATCTATGGAAGACTAGTTTGTATCCCCCAAAACTAGTATCCTTCCTCTCCTTTTACAAGGTACATATCTTTTGTGCTTACCGAAGTACAATTAGATGGTTCTAACTGCATTCCTTATAGTGCTCCTGGATGTAACCGATATTTTCCTACTATAAAATATACCTTGGCAATATCGGTTCTTATACATATCATGGCATACATGATTGATTCATTTCTTCGACATATGGATTTTGACTCACCACATTTATCTCTTCCCATGTCCCAAACATGTCAACCTGAAGAGATTATGCCCTGTGACATAAGCAACAATTCATCTCTTGAATTGTTCCAACTTGTATTTTTTAATACTATGTCACTATATGTACGATTGACTAGGACCAAGCAACCTGTAGATCCACCTCATTAGATCATGTTCCCTAGAACTTAGGTTGCTACTTTAATTCAATCACTAGAGAATAAATTTCATCTTGGTCTTAACTAACTGTATGACCAATGTGTTTTTTGTTTTTTCCTGAACATATTTTTATTGGAAAACATTGGTGCTCCCACTAACCTCTGGTAGACACATGGCAATAATTTTTTGCAAATGTATATTCTATTATCATGTTTCTTAATTTAATCCTAAACCAGATTTCAATAACTTGCAACCTTTATTAGCATTCTGTGACGTGACCATCCCTTTATGGTTGCATCTTATAGACACCATCCATGATTGGTGGTCATGACATCCAATGCTAAATAATTTGATCATAGATATTATCTATGATAAGTAAAATTCTAACGGATTTAGGTATAATGACCTGGTGAAACTAATCAAACCTGATTGGTACTACACTTGTACCATCCATGTATCAATTCACTTGAATACCCACCATAGTATTCAAAATAATAAGCCCCCTTTCACTTTGATACATGGAATCCATTACTTGGTCTTATCAATTTTAGCTAATTTCCATATACTGCTTACTTGTAGGAAATATTATTCATATTGAACAATAGATCACCGTCCACGGTGAATATAAAAACCATCACTGTGGTTTTATCCTTCCAACATAGTAGGTGTCTCTGGAACATACTTTATTCCACATGCACTTGTGGAACTAGTTCTTATGCCAACTATTTGTGCATCTTGAGAATTGACTAAACACAAGTAAATATAGATCCCACTATCTATAATAGAGATGTTCACCCTTATATAGAAGTGTATTCTATTTCTTGACTACCTACTCTTCTATCTTATGGATTTATGTAACATCCTAAACAACTGTTAGGATTATTACACTAAATTCACAATGGGTTTGTCTTGATGCAAGTTTGTTTATGTCCTAACAAACTCTTTGCATAAAAACACATGTCCTTATGAGATAATGGGTTTACATCATACTATGACTTGTATGATATCCATTTTTCATTATATTTGGCATATGTTTGTGGGATATCACCGTTATTTTCAAATCATTTCATGAAATATAATGAAATTTTCTTCTAGTTACAACATTGATATTACTTACATCAAAAAATTTGATGTATAACATATGCATTTAGGAATTGCTACATGCTACATGTTTTTTGATCAATGTTGATATGTAAGACTTCATCATCAATCCTCATCATTAACATCAATTTTATTATTTCTATAAGGTAATTTTCATTTAGGAATTACTACTACATTATCATGATTGATTAATGCTTGGTCAAGATATTCTTTGATATCCCAACTCGAAGCAACTCATATCTTCTGACCATGCATATACTTCACTTTATTTTTCCTTAATTACTTAAAGGAATATTATGAAGTATATATACACCTCTATCTTATACTTGTAATATTTCATGTTTACTTGTTGAACTATTTCCAAAAGCTTTGTGACATGCCTTTATTTTTAAGGCTCCTTTGTCCAAACTAAAGACGTCGATAATACCAAAATTATTTAGTTGTGTTGAGCCTAAATACCATACTTGGTATATTGATGATTTCCACTTTTAGTATTAATTGAAAAATAATTATCCTACCACAACTGGGTATAAGTCTTACATTTTTATTCATCACTAATTGCTTATGATTCATATATTACTAAACTAGTGATTGAGTTTACCAAAACAACATTCATTCCAGAACCTGAAAGAATGTATCCTTGTGTCCAAGGACACATGAGATTAATGTTTTTTTTATACTCAATAATAGTTCAACACGAATATTTCACTTGGCAATTAAATAATTTGTATACTACTCACCACTGACCTAGGTATCGCCCTTTCGTAACCACTTGGAGAATATACCTAAATTCAAGTAATATTTATATACTTGGTAACTGTATTTAAATACTCATATGTAAAAATCATATAGTGTTAAATACCCAAGTAGTAAAAAGGAAACATCGCATTGATGAATATTCCTGATGTAGAAGTGACAACTTTCTTCTTTAAATCAGTTTATTGCTTTTAAACTTCCATTATTTTATTTTATAATATGTCAATGCAAATAACCTTTGTTAATACCTCATGCATTGAAGGAAATTGTGAATGTTCCATTGGAATTAAATGCCTTTTACCTTTTCACATTTTCTTTCAATTTATTTTCCATAAGAATTAAAACTTAACTTTATTTTATTCTTATTCACTTGGAAAACCTTACCTAGAATGGTAATGAAGCGTTTAATCAACACTTGTTTGTTTTATAACTTAAAACAAAACTTGAGTAAAGGGGTGAATATAATATGAGAAAGGGATCCATTTAAAGATCGTGATCAATCTTTCAATATACACATACCAGTGTAACATCGTCTTATTCATATCATTGCTTCGCTTTCTCCTTGCAAACTTCTCAGAGATGAAACTTCTTGTTATATCATCCATGACCCAGTGTAGCACCTGAAACTGACACCAAACGTTGATGAAAGCATAATTATATAACTATCATATGCTTTATACATTATTCTCTTGTAAGATGTTTCACCCTTGCTTCTTGAGGTAATTAAATAGTGTTGGGGACACTGGCATCTTGAGTTTCCTATATCATAATACTATGCGCAAGGGCCTGTATTATTCTTGGGATACTCATGCCAATGTGGACATTGACCCTTTCCAATATTTATCACAGTTTTTAAACTTGTGGTATAACTTTCCATTTAACTACAAAAAATAAATTTTAGCAGATTAATGCCTTTTATCTGATTACCAATTTAGACGTTTTGATTAAATAATTAAATCATTTAATGTCTCCCACTATTTTATCGGATTCTAGTAACCCTCTCTGTTAGAATAGGAATACTTTTTTTCTTGATTATTCTAGTGTAAAGGATCCCAGAACCACCCCTTATAGTCTACAAGATATGGCTACGCCACTACTTGGAGGGTTCTAGGTGGGATTTTGACTAGCTGACCGCTTTAACTTGTGGTTCCTTGATCTGTTGAGTGAATTCTCAGCTTCTTAAAATTAGAACTTGATTTACTCAACACTTGAATCTAAAATTACAACAAGATAGCTATGGTTATTTCTTTGCTGCAATTTTAGTTAATTCAACCCATCATTCTTATAAGGAATCCCTAGTAGTAAGAGGCACCCTCAGCTATGGCATGATCGGCACCTCAAATAGTCAGTTTTTTCCAAACTTTAATAACAGAAGTCAGTTATGACTTAATATATCTTTTAGGGATTGATTATTTTTAGTGTGATGAAAGAAATAATTTTCTATTTTTATAAGCACATACAATGTGATCTCACTCCCAACTGATTGTGCAAGAAATAGAAATTTTATCACGTCACATGTTCATTTTATCTTGAATGCTTGTTTTTTATTATACTATGTGATTGCACAATAAAATACACATTCAAAAAAATAATAACCCATGAAAAAACAAAATGAATACCTGATCATGATCCGGTACTATTGGCTGATCCGTTGAGTGAATAATGGACCAATTAAAATCCTAGGGGTAAGTAGCTTTAATCGTGTGGCTTGCAACTTGAATTGCAGTGAATGACCCTCTAATACATTCAACTCTTTTCTGGTGTGTTTCCGTCACTTGGCGTGAAGTGTGTCATACCTAGTCTCGCCATTATACAATAGTACTCACACGTAGGTGAGGGGGTCTTGGGGTATAAATATACAACTCTGAGAATGGGCATGCAGGCCCTTATACATATAACGACACTTGAGATGACACGCAGATCATCTTTAATTTAATTAAACTAATTATTACAAACCAACATGCAATAATTAAATAAATAAACAACCACTAAACATGAATTGGTCGAACTCCAATTCAAGATCAGCCATATACACATTAAACTCGCATATATTAAATAAATGCAAAATAAAATTAAACTTTCATTAAATAAATTTGAGGGCATTTAATTGAATTAAAAACTTCACTCTTGTTTTTTAATTCAATTTAACGTCGTTCAATCCCTATTATTTAATTTAATTTTAAAACTAAAAATTAAATTAATTAATTAATTTAATTATCACCAAATTAAATTAATTTAGCCGTATTAAATTTTAATAACAAAAAATTAATACTTAATTAATTTAATTATCAAATGAAATTAATTTAATTAATTTAATTAATTTTTTATTAAATTATTATTTCCAGGCCCCTGGAAAATCGAGCAGGTCTTGTGCGGGTCGGGGTGAACTCACATAGGCTCAGCCCATGCCATGCAGACCTCGTGCGATGGAGTTCTGAGTTAAGCAGGTCCGCCCACACTGATTCTAGGTTGAGAAGACCTTCCCGAGACCATTTCAGGACAAAGTAGACCATGCAATGTTTACCTATCTACTCTAATGATAGGGTAGTGACAAAAATTAGGTTGGGTCTGGGGTGGCATGGGCTAGCTGGAGAAATGCCCGCCTGCAACATGTCTATGTGGTACGCTGAAGTGCATGGGATGTCGGCAAGGTGGCAGGGGCTCCGGTGAGGTAGCGGCGGGGTGGAGTGAGGAGGCCGAACCAAGGGCGGAGGGGATGGCCGACTGTACGCGGCTCTTCGGTAGGAGGAGAGGTGTCCTGGGGCTGGGCGAAGCCTACTAGGAGTGCCGAGCAGGAGCCGGTCAAGGCCACTTGGTGCGGGTTGTGCAGAGCACCGCTGCGGGAAGGGTGGGATGGGGTTGGTTTGGGGTGGTGTGGTGAGGCGCGCTGCAGGGAGACGACCTGAGTAGAAGGTGCGGTGCGTCTGGTAGAGACCCAGCTGGCCTGGTCAGGAGCTCCTGGTGCGGTTGGGAGAGACGGACTATAGGTCTGCTGCATGGGGCGGTCCAAGTCCGATGTGCCTGGTCCTGGTGCGCGCTGCATGGAGAGCGATCAAGGAAGGGGGTGCTAGTCTATTGCGCCTCCACGAGAAGGGAGGTCGAGGTACTAGGATGATGTGGCTAAGTGGCAAAGGAGGGAGACCTACACAGGGTGCAAGAAACAGGGAGGAAGGGCTGGCTAGGTGTGTCGTTCTATAGTGGGATGGAAGGGAGGAGTCAGCCAAGGCTGGAGGGTGTCGCTTGTGCCTGTTTCATGGGGAGAGGGTCGGCCAGTGCAGACGACCCGGCCTGGGTGTGCCGCTCTATGAGGTCGAGAGGCCCGTGGGGCTAGTCTGGTGTGAAGCTAGGTACGGAGGAGGGGTGGAGGGAGGGGCGGTCGTCGCTGCCTCTCGTGGTGTCTGGTGCGTCGCGCGATGCTGGGAGGGAGAAGACCCAGGGGGCGCTCGGCCCCCCAACCCTAACACTGATTCCATTTTTTGTGACTTACAAAAGGAGGTCTGGCCCTCCCTTTTTTTATTAAAAAATTCTTAGACCTGATTTGCAGGTCTTTCTCTTTTTTAAAAAAATTTACCAAGACCTACTTTGCAGGTCTTCCTTTATTATTTTCTAAATCCTATTTAGGATTTGGAAAATAATATTATTATTATAATAATATTAAAATTATTATAATAGAACTATTATTATTACAAAAAAAAATATTATAAAAATAATTATGAAAACTCACCGAAAAACATTATTCTGGTGGAAACAAGGGATTTGGATGATTGAATTGAGGTTCATAGATCTAAAACCTCGTATGTATTAACTGGTGTTAAATCTGAACTAAAACTTTAGATGACCGCAGAATGGTCATCTGATGTCAGATTAATACACGGTCTGCGGCATTAGGACCATATCGACACCCTTTATATTTTATGAAAATTTAATTTATTTGGCTTAAAATCGAAACATGTCCCTCTGATGCCACTTATTGGAACCAGGCGTGCAACGGAAGCCCCAAAGAGGTGGGTTTTTAAAATTTTCCACCGATGATCGACGTAAATTTTTCAACATTGGTGAAAAACATCCTGGTCTTAGCTGAGGACCATGCATGAAGGACTTTAAGCAAAAAAAACATAAAATACCTGGTTTAATTCTGAAGCCACACACGATGTCTGCTTTTCGTTGGTGATCGCTGCTCGAAGAATCCCACATCGAACTCCTCTAGATCATCCATGTGAGCTTCAATAAATATACAAGAGCATCGTTTATCATAATCTGGGTGCTAGTGCGGAATTGTGACAATGCCTTCAACGCTCCAACAATCACTACATCGCTCCACAAGCGATGCCTGAGAGAGTGCTTGATCCATGCTCCTTGGATCAAGAGCCTCTCTCTCTAGATCATGGGAGAGAGGAGAAGAGAGAGAAGCACCATGAATGGTTATTGAAAATCTCCTCTCCTCTTATATTTATAGTGGTTAATTAAAATACCTGGTATCGCCTCGCCGGCCTCGAATACTTAACGCACTATCAACGACATTTTATGAATACTAAACTGAGTCATAAATATTATTATCATTTAATTGTAATATATAAAATATATTACATGATAATAATTGATTCATTAAATCGAATCGTTGTTCCCATAAATATTAATTGAACCTTAAATAATTTAATATTCGTCAATTAATATTTTTTCATATATTTACTTAAAACTTGTAAATACATTTAATAAATAAATTCAGTGCTCATTATTCTAAACTCAAATAATATGAATTTATTTATTGCATTGGTTATCGTTTAACCTTGGAAAAATCCCAGACCCCTGTGGTGGGGCCCACCATGTCCAAAAATCCTATTTAACTTAGGCCCTTATCTCGACAGTAGTGAATAATATTCATAGACCAAGAGCGGGATCTAGAAACCCATCATGGCCCCTTAAGAGATAAGTATTTTCACAATATCTAAAACCAACCTACGAACACGTAATGTGTAATATAATTTCTTTGTCTCTAATATCTCATAAAGCATGATGCACTCACGTGTCATCACCCTTTTCTTGCTTTATTGTTTGTTGATTTAACTGGACATATTTACCCTCGACTTCCATGGAAATGGTCTTATAAAGGTACTACTATCCATATCAACATGTCCTGAGATATATTACTTCCATAACCCAGAAGCGACAAATCCTTTCTTGACCATTCAACCAATGTCATGCCACTTACGATGTACCCAATACAAACTACCTCGCCACAACTTCATTTCCATGGTTTTCATCTTACATCAAAGTACGTAATCAAATGACATACATTGGTAATGATCTCAAGTTATAAGGCCATTACACATAATCATAGATAGGAACATCCAATGACACCCAAAACATGTGGTGTTCCTATTGGTAGGTCATTCCTCATGATTTCACTACTAGAGATCACCAAGTGATAACTTCATGAGAAGAATTCTTAGTGCTTATGATCCCCCAGCACCTAATAGTCAGAAATCTACTGTTTCCAATCAGTAAGATGTATCTAGATCATAGAACATATATTTAAGATTAATTTCATAGTATCTCAAGGATCTCATTATAGTTTGGGAACTATTATAACCTCTGGATACAATAATTAACCTTTGGAAATTACCATTTCAATAGTGGATTCAGAAAAGTCTACACTATAATGGTAAGATGACATCATGTATAGTTAACTATATACATGATATAGTAATCTAAAGCACTGAATAGTTGGGTCTAGGGAACCCACTATTTCAACAGGGACAAGGCTCCAGATGAGGATTCAAGGAAGGTGCATTCACCAGAGTAGAGCTAATTAGAATTGGAAGATTGAGAGGGTATGGAATTGTCATCGGTACCAGGCTTGTGCACCTCTACATAGGACAGCTAGCCGACCATCCTTGTGAAGGTGGAGTGCTGATATCATGACATCAGCTGGGTAGGAGCAGTTCCAAGTTGTCATGTCTAGGTGATTTCCTATAAAACCTACAAGTCATATAATTGTCTCTTAAGCCTTTATGCCTTGTAAGGATTTCACCCCACCCCTTGAAAGGTGGATTATCAAAAATAAAAAAAAATTAAGGCCTTCGGGCCATTTAGGAAAACTTGCCTATTGATCACCATGGCCATGGATTTATTTAGGCTATATTATTTCCATCAAAGGGATTGAGATATTATCTTCCATTAAATAAAATAAGGGATAAATCCTTTATCATGATATTTATTAATGAAATATTAATCTTGACGTACCCAACATATCCTACCTCGTCGTGAATATCTTTCATCATAGTTTTCATCAATATATCTAAGTGTGTGACTCATAATATCCATTAATAATAGCCTTAAAGTCTAAGGATCAATATACACATTTGTAGATAGGAACATCCAATGACACTTATAAATGTGGATTTCCTATTGTCGGGTCTCATTCTCATAATATCCTATTGGATATCACCAAGAGCGTACACCATGAGAAGGTGCCTCAAAGTCCTATGAGTCTCCACCCTGATAGCATGTATCATTTGTGTCCCTCAAATGACATAATTCAGATATAGAATATATATTCAAGAATAGTGTCATAGAACTTCCAGGTTATCATCATAGTAGGGATCTAATATGACCTTTTAGTGTGATAGTTACTCTTAGGACATTATCGGATACAATGTTACGTAGAAGAACAATGGTGATGTGATAAGGAATTTATTAATATTCAAAACCATGAATACAATTTATCATAAATTAAAAAATAATTTGGTTCTAGGGAACCAACTCCAACATGAAATGGGGTCTATTAGGTCTATTTATAGACCATGAGGAGTGTGTGCATAGTGTAAATTTGGTAATCACCTCTCGTACCCTTTTGAGGCTAGGAGATTTTTATAAGGAAAACTGGTTATAGAGATAAATAATATGAGTCATTAATGAAAAGGAGAGTTATGCATGCAATATAAAACCTAGGTGAAAAAAACCATGGTGCATAGACCCAGCCTTATGGACCTCATCACTTGGTCCTTGGTGCATGGACCTGGGCGAACACTATACTTTTCATTTGAATTATCTCCTCCTAACACCAATTCCAAAAAAGATCACCAATAGGGTCCCATGGTCACTCATTGTATTATAAAAAAGGGAATGTATGAGAGTGCATGAAAATGTGTGATGAAACTGTTGCATACAATTATAGAGATACATGTGTCTAGTGTATATCACACGATATCCCTTTATAGATCGAGTAGCATTGGTTCTCTATTAGTGGATACTCTTTACTTATATATATGGATCCTGATATTTATATTTTTTTTAATACTATAAATTCCCATGGGGTTACACTTTTTGGATAGATGAATGGGAATTTATTTTGACTCATAAAGTATCTCTAAAAGCTTTTTTGAGTTAATAGAAAAGTATTTTTGATGGGTTTTCAAAAAAAATCATATGCTGTGTTACACGGTGTAGTTTTTGATTACTTTTAAAAAGTATATTATAAAATATAAAAACTTATTTTTGGGTATGGTTTCAAAAGTTATCATATATGATATGATATGAGTTGAAATGGAACTTAAGTCTTTTATGATTTGGTTTAAGTGGAAGATTGAAGGTGATATTCCCTAAATAAATGTTTCATATGATGTTATTTTCTATGTTGCATTATGTGACCATGGATATCATAAAGCATGTTATCATGCTCCTAACTCTGGATAATTGAAAGGTGTGATTAGATATATCATATGGAAGTGTTATTATATGATGTGATTCACTCTGACACTATGAATAATGAGAGGAATAATGATATTCATTATCATTTGAAATGATATTCCACTTGGGTTGTCATTACAAATAGTTTCATAATATGAAACATACAATAATTGGATAAATTCGTATAAGAGTTTCATAAACTAGCTGAAAATGATATTAAATGAATTAATTAAATTTAAAAGTAAGATTTAATTTATAATTACATAAAGTGTATCATCAAGGGATTTATAAAATGAATTCTTCGTGAGATAAAGAGAGTAATAATGTCCATGATCCTCGACCAAAACTTCCTTATCTCAAAGCTATATTATCCTACCTATTCTATATGATAAGAAACTAGAATGTGGTAGAGGGTGTAAGATCCTACTCATATAATTATTGAATCTATTTTAGCCCATGGATACCTCTAGAGGATGGATTTCATTTGTCTACCTCTTTATTATTTGAAATAAACTCATGTGATTATGGTTGAAGATAGTGCAACAACAACAATGGTGAAAGGTATAGATTCACAATTTCATTATTTTGAATTTATATATGATTTATTTTATCTATATTGGTTTATTTTTTTACTTTTTATTATTTTATTTTGTTATATTTAAAAAAAAATAGATCCTTATAAAATCAGCACTTAGACAAGTCCTCCCACCTAACTCCATTCAGTAACCCCTACTTTATCCCCCATATAACCTATCACCTAAAATCCAAAAAATAAGATCTATATGCACAATAGGGTTCCCATGAAATTTGTGAGTATAAAACTTAGTAGTGTCTTACCATGTTCCCCTTATATACACCATCTGATCACAGTTTGATTCAAAAAATATCCACCTTCATAACATGGTTTTAAAATTTATTTATATTATAAATTAAAAATATAATAATTAATTTCACTTCTAATTTGATTAAATTTTTTAATTTTAAAAACTTTTATAGAGGTAAATTTTATATTTTTAATGTTTTTATGGTAAGTGGAGGTGATTTGAAGATCCCATGATGAAATTCATATAAAATGGTCCAAATAGTGTGATAACCCAAGTAAATAAGTGGACTAAAATAAACAATTCTCTTAATATATCAAAATAATAAGGCTTGAATATGGTGAACACATTTATGGAATTCTATAATACAATTTCTAAGATGAAACATAATCCTAATTTTACCATTTAAAGACCCTAAATGTTGAAACATTGGGGGGGGACCTTATCTATTTAATGTCACAATATCACTTCTATAATTTTCTCATATCTTGAGTTTAAGACCTCCAATTTCATATAATATTTTTTTAGAGATAGTAGGTGGTAGAGAAATAAATTTTAGTTATCTCAAAAGCAATATAGGACTTTTTGGTCATCTAAATCCTTAATAAAAGTTGTTTTTTTGAGATCTTGTTTGCCCAAAACCACCAATCACTTTTTGTAAAGACCCGCAAATTTCAAGGAAATTTTTTTCTTAATTTTCTTTGGAATTTTACAAGAGCGCAGCTTCAGACGGCACCTGATTCCGAGGCCCGGTGTGCCCGGAATCAATTTCCGAAGTTTGGCTCGGGTACGTTCAGTGAACGGACGAGCGGGTTTTTCTATCTTTTGAACCGGTGCCCGGAATCGAATTCTGAGGGCACCGATGAAATCGCAGCGCCGGTATTTGCTTAGAAACGCCTCTTCCGGAGTTGCGTTTGCTCAGACGTGGTTTTTAAATTTTGGGGATTTAAGTCAAAAATAAAATAAAGTTTGTGCGACAACTTTATTTTATTTCACTTAAGTCACTTGGAAGCCACTTGAACTGAGTTAAAGCGGATAGGGTGCTATCCGGAAATATCCTACCCCTTGTTAGGATATTTGTGCGGTGGGGCCCGCACGAGCCCCGCCGTTTCTTTCGCTAAGTAACGCACCCGCGAAAACCCGTCAAAGTAACTGAAAAGTCAACCGGCGCGTTTTCTTTAATTCTTAACAGACCATCTAATTGAGCGGTTTATTTCATGTATTAAATGGGCTATTTCGTTCGTTGAATTAATTCAACGAACTGATGGGTCGTTACTTACGCGTTTTGCGTTTGTTGGCAAAATAATAAAATAGACAAACTTGTCTATTTTGGAGGATCCTCCTGTTGTGCGAGATCCTCTAAACCTCCACCCTCCTCGCGAAGAACGCGAAGAACGTGAAGAACGCGAAGAACGCCGGCGACCAGAATTCGACGACGCACACCGTGATTTGCGACGGCGACGAGCTCTACCCGCGACGTTCTTCGGCGACGCCTCTTCTTCCGCGGCCGATCCTCGTTCGGCAACTAAGGTGAGAATCGGATCGTTTAATTCTTCCTTTTTAATTTCAATGACAACGGATTTAATTAATTAAATCCGTTTGTTCTAGATCCAGAGATCGTCGGCGCGACGTTTTTCCCGCGGTGCGACGAACGTCTCTTCCGCGACGACGCGACGATCCCCTCCTTCCGCGACGAGCGATTCCGCGACGACCTCTCGTCCGACGACGACGACAAGGTAAGGGTTGTTGGAATATTTTACTTCCCGTGTTTATTCTTTTAAAATAAAGAACCCGATCACGGAACAATTTTAATTTATTTAAAATTGTTGATTGGTTATTTTTCTTTTTCTCCCGTTGTTTATGACTAACGCGGAGGGTGCGGGTCTAACGAACAAGACCCGGCAACCCTCCGCCGATATTTTGTTGTGCGGATCTGGCGGACGACGAAGAATCGTGTGGCAGGAGCGATCCGTTGATCCCGCAGTGAAGATCGGCCCCCGGGAGGAGCATCGGCACAAACGGGAGAGGAAACGGGCCACCGGAGCAACTCCGGCGGCCCGCGGAAGGCGGCGGCGGCGCGGGTCGCCGGCGCGGCGGCGCCGGCGGCCGGAGGCGGCGGCGCCCGGCGGCCGGAGGCGGCGGCGCCCGGCGGCCGGAGGCGGCGGCGCCCGGCGCGCCGCTGGAAATTCCGCCGCGACCGAACCGCGGCGGCGGCGAACCGCCGGACCGCGTCCGCCGTCCGGCCACCCAGCACGCGGCCCGCGCGGGCCGCGTTCCTCCAAGCCGCGGGTCAAACCCGCGGCGGTTTCTTCGGCCGCTCGGCCGAAGCCGAGCCGGCCGGTCCGGTCGGCTGGGCCGCGCCCAGGCCGGACCGGACCCGGCCTAGCCGGGTCGGGCCGACCCGGTTCGGCCGACCCAGGGGGGGTTCGGGCCGGGTCGCCCCGGGCCCAGAACCCCCGTTTTCGGGCCCTCTTCGGTCTTTCGCCCATATCTTGGGCCTGGGACCTCCGATTGACGAACCGTCAGCGGCTACGCGATCCTTGGATCGAGACGGTCATTTAGGTATATTACACTCAAGGTTTCAGAAGACTTTGGGTTCGGCCGGGTTGGTTCGTACACGAAACCAACCGGGCCCTCGGAGCGGAAACGCTCATAACTTGAGCTACGGACGTCCGATCGACGTACCGTCAGCTGTGGTAGTTTCCTCTAAGTGAGACGGAACTTTTGGCATACTCCGCCTGAGGATCGGACACAGGCGGAGTACGGTCGGGTTGGTTTTTCCCTAAAAACCAACCGGGCCCCTGGGACGAAAATGCCAATAACTCTCAGACCGGGCATCCGATTGACGCGCCGTCTGTTGCGTTGAGATCCTGTTGTCGATACGGAACTTTTGGATACATCAACTTCGGACTACGTGTCAGTTGATGTATCAGCCTCTCAGCTCGTGGAGCGGACCCTCCTAAACGAGCTCGCTGTGTGCGGGAACCCTAGCGCTGGCTGTGACTTCGACGACAGAGCAGAGATCCTCCGTGGACTGCGACGACGGCAGAGCAGAGATCCTCCGTGGACTGCGTCGACTACTGCACTCAGCGATCCTACGTGGATCAGTGCTACAGGTCCTGTGTGGGCCCGATCCTATGTGGGTCCTTACTACCGGTTCTGTGTGAGCCACTGCCTACAGGTTCTGTGTGAGCCCGATCCTGTGTGGGTCTTTTGTGGGGGTTAGTACCTATCGATCCTTCGTGGGTCCGACGACTTAGATGGATCAGTGATCATCTTGACGTCATCTGAAAAAGTATACCTGGTTGAGCTGAATCTTATGTTACTCTCTTTTGTGGATTGTGTTGAACTATCCTATGTGGATTTACTGTTTACTCTCCGTTGTGGATTTGAGTCTTGCTTTCCTGCGTGGATTGAGTTGTTCTTGAGCTCGTGAGCAGAGCTAGAATTGGGGACTTAGGTATATGTATGGGCATATACCTAAGTCGAGTCAGATGTTACTTCGTGATTGCATCTTTCTTTTGTGCTATATCCTTTGTGGATTTCGGGAGACCTTCGGGGGTCTCGGGGTCCTTACTGAGTAGCTTATACTCACCCCTGCACGGGCTATGCCCGCACCTTGTTGTGTTGGATGCAGACGACGGACAGTGCTGATCACGGTTGGGGCGTGGAGCAGGACGGTACCTGGAGGTGGACCACTGGTCCGATGTGCTCGGAGCGGACGCGGGACCCGAGGAGCCTGGAGGCTATCTGTACCCACCCTTCAGGTGGGATTGCCAGTGGACGACACGAGGCCGCCGTCTTTTCTTCAGTTGCTGTTCTTTTTTCCTTTTCAGTTGTACTTTCAGTTGGGCTTGTATTCCGGCCCCATTTACTTTTCTGCACTTTGTAGTTACTTTCCGCTTTCTGACTCTGTGGTGGTTGTTACTTATAAAGGCAATGCCTTCCCTGTTTACCGGGATTTTACGCCTTGGTGCTAGTCGCCAGCCCCTGGCCTATGGAAGGCGGGATTGGGGTAGTCACGGCACGAGCCCCGAGGTCGGGTCGTGACAAATTGGTATCAGAGGTGGTCGGTTCTACCGCAGACTCTGATCGTCCTTTCTTTCTATATGAAGCAATAGTGTTTAGTGTATTGAGTGTGGTTATCAGTTCAGGGAGCCCAGTGTTGGTGCGGCGGCCTACGTATCCGTACACCAGGACCCTAACTCCTGATTCCTTACTTAATGCATGAAAACATTGATTGCGTGTGTGTTTCAAGTTTTCTTTGTGATTACTTGTGTCAGCTCACCGGGTATACTGATCTGCTTCATGAAAGTCTCAAGTTTTCCTTGTGATTACTTGTGCCAGCTCACCAGGTATACTGTTCTGACTGTGGTGCTCTTGTTCTCCTTTTCAGGATGGCCCCGCGACGACAGCCAGCTAGGGTTCCGAGTGTAGGGCGCGACGGCAGCCCACCGAGCGACGAGGCCTCGGTGCAGGGCCCTTTGCCAGCAGTGGCACCGGCGGTAGCTTTACCCGCCGAGCCACCGATGCTACCAGTACCAGACGCTGACGATGCACGTCGCCTCAGGGCACTGCATGAGTTTCAGAGCCAGCGACCGCCCAGGTTTCGCGGTGAGGCGGACCCCCAGGCCGCCGAGGACTGGCTAGAGGCGGTGGTACGGATCTTTAGGCTAGTGAGGACACCAGCGGATCTCATGGTGATTCTCGCGGCGAGCCTCCTGCAGGCGGCGGCAGGACGATGGTGGAGCTTGATGCTCCAGGTTCACGGTGAGGCATCCTTGCTCTGGATGGACTTCGAGAGCCTCTTCCGCTCTGAGTTCGTCCCGGCCACCCTCCGAGCGGTGCGCATCCAGGAGCTTCTCCAGCTGCGCCAGGGCAGCATAACGGTCGCTCAGTACGCGGCGAGGTTCACTGACCTATCTCGTTACTCGACCGACATGGTACGGGACCCCTTCTTCCGGGCCCAGACCTTCGAGCAGGGCTTGCGACAAGAGATTCGGGCGTCGCTGATCTCCCTCAGCATTCCGACCCAGGCGGGAGTGCTAGAGCGAGCCCTCCTGATCGAGAGCTTCCTGGCAGAGCCTTCTTCAGCGGCGAGACCTAGCGCAGGGCAGCAAGTAGCTGATTCTTCGACAGTAGGTAGCCGACGGATGACTCTTGGGTCCAGGCAGACCAGACCCCCACGCAGACGGCCTCAGGACACCGGCTCAGCGGTGCGGGGCACACAGCGGAGTGCCAGCCTTCCGAGAGGCAGGCTGTGCTACTCCTGCGGCGGGCAGGGTCACATGGCTCGTGACTGCCCGACTCGCCGACCAGAGGAGCAGCAGACGGTGGAGGGGCCACCCAGGCAGAGGCAGAGGGTCGACCGTGGCGGTCCGCAGGGAGGAGGCGGACGAGGCAGAGGAGCTGGCCGAGCAGCGGGTGGTGGGCGACGCTTCCAGGCTCTACCCCCACCACCACCAGGAGGGCCACCTCAACCACAGGGAGCTGGCGGGCAGGGACAGGCCCAGCTCCAGGCAGTGGAGGCCTACGACCCCGACATGCCAGAGATGATTCGAGGTACGATCTGTGTCTATTCCACCCTTGCTGCAGTACTTATAGACACAGGAGCGAGTCACTCTTTCATAGTCTCTGCCCTTGTTCGGAGCTCGGAGATTCCGACTGAGCCGTTGGCTCGATCCTTACGGCTAGAGACTCCTACGGGAGCAGACTCGACGATTACGCACTGGTGCCGGCAGTGTGAGCTTACTCTAGGAGGCGAGAGCTTCGGCTGAGATCTCCTTGTAGCGGCGTTGAGGCCTTACGACATCATCTTGGGCATGGATTGGCTATCCACGGTTCATGCCCAGATCGACTGTTTTAGGCGCAAGGTGCGATGTGTTCGCACCGACGGGAGCAGGTTTACCTTCACCGGCGAGAAGGGAACCTTTGCAGCACAGGATGGACTTCCGCGGAGGAGAGTGCAGCCCATCTCTCATCAGTTGGCTAGCCTCATCCTAGGAGCAGTGGACGTGCGGAGTCCAGTTTTTCCTGCAGTGGTGGACCAGTACGTGGACGTTTTTCCCGACGACGTTCCAGGGCTACCTCCTCGTAGAGAGGTAGACTTTTACATCGACTTGTACCCCGGGACAGCCCCGATATCTACTCCAGCATACCGGATGGCCCCCGCCGAGCTTCGAGAGCTGCGGGTACAGTTGGAGGACTTGCAGAGCAAGGGGTTTATCCGACCCAGTGTTTCACCCTGGGCTTCCCCGATTTTGTTCACCAAGAAGGCGGACGGGAGTTTGCGACTGTGTGTCGACTATCGTCGCCTGAACCAGGTGACAGTGAGGAACAAGTATCCGCTGCCACGGATTGATGACCTCTTCGATCAGCTCAAGGGAGCGCGGTGGTTCTTGAAGATAGACCTCCGGTCAGGCTATCATCAGCTTAGAGTTCGAGACGAGGACGTGAAGAAGACGGCCTTCAGGTGTCGGTATGGCCATTATGAGTTTTTGGTTATGCCGTTCGGCGTAACCAATGCTCCAGCAGTGTTCATGAGCCTCATGAACAGGATCTTCCAGCCATACCTCGACCGATTTGTCGTGGTCTTCATTGACGACATTTTGGTATACTCGACGACTGAGGAGGAGCATGCCTACCACCTGCGAGTTGTGCTAGACACGCTCCGAGATCACCAGCTTTATGGAAAGATCTCAAAATGCCAGTTCTGGTTACGTGAGGTCCATTTCTTGGGGCACGTCATTTCTGAGGCGGGAGTTGCAGTGGACCCCGCGAAGATCGAGGCAGTGCTAGCTTGGGAGCCACCCAAGAGCGTGACAGAGGTGCGGAGTTTCTTGGGCTTAGCCGGATACTATCGGAGATTTGTGCCAGACTTCTCCAGAGTTGCGGCCCCCACTCTCAGCGTTGACAAAGAAGGGGAAACCCTTTGTGTGGTCAGACAGATGTCAGCAGAGCTTCCAGGAGCTGAGACAGAGATTGACCAGCGCACCTATCTTGAGGTTGCCTGAGGAGGGAGTTGGATACGTAGTTTACTGCGATGCATCAGGGACTGGACTCGGGTGCGTCCTGATGTAGGAGCGGGCCGTGATCGCCTACGGATCACGTCAGTTGAGGCCGCATGAGCAGAACTACGCCACTCATGACCTGGAGTTAGCAGCAGTGGTCTTCGCTCTGAAGACTTGGCGGCACTATCTGATGGGCGAGCGCTTCACAGTCTTTTCTGACCACCAGAGTCTCAGGTATATCTTCTCTCAGAAGGACCTGAACCTGAGACAGCGGAGATGGCTTGAGTTCCTCCAGGACTATGACTTTGAGATAGTCTATACTCCTGGGAAGGGGAACGTGGTAGCCGATGCCCTCAGCAGGAGGACGGGCATTCAGCTACTTGAGGAGGCGACGGAGCAGCTAGCCTCATTACAGATATCCTTCGTGGATAGAGACGGAGCAGCCTTTCTTCAGTCTCTCACAGTCTCTCCTCCACTTCTACAGCGGGTCAGAGAGGCTCAGCGTGGGGACGCTGACTGTGAGACCCGGCGTGCACTGATATCCTCAGGTCAGGCGCCTGATGGCTTCTCCCTTGGAGCAGAGCACGACATCCTTTTCAGAGGACGTACCTTCGTACCAGTCGCTTTTCGGGAGGAGGTGCTGAGAGAGTTTCACACTTCTCCCTTGGCGGTGCATCCCGGAGTGGCGAAGATGTACCAGGATCTTAGACGACAGCACTGGTGGCCGGGCATGAAGAAAGTTGTGGCAGAGTTCGTTTCACGATGCCTCACCTGCCAGTAGGTGAAGGCAGAGCATCAGGTACCAGCAGGCTTGGTACAGCCCTTGGAGGTCCCGGAGTGGAAGTGGGACGGCATATCTATGGACTTCGTGACTGGACTTCCACGCACTTCCAGAGGTCACGACTCCATTTGGGTGATTGTCGACCGACTCACCAAGTCGGCACACTTCTTACCCATCAGAGAGCAGGGCTCAGTGGAGAGCTTGGGACGTCTTTACGTCCATGAGATCGTACGGCTTCACGGTGTGCCATCGTCTATCGTCTCCGATCGAGATGCTCGTTTCACTTCCCGGCTTTGGAAGGGGTTGCAGGAGGCGTTCGGGACGCGGCTCCATCTGAGCACAGCCTTCCACCCTCAGACGGATGGTCAGACGGAGAGGACCATACAGACACTCGAGGACATGCTCCGTGCATGTGTTCTCGACTTTGGTCGCAGCTGGGAGGACCACCTACCCTTGGTGGAGTTCGCGTACAACAACAGCTACCACTCCACGGCACCATACGAGGCGTTGTACGGCAGACCCTGCAGATCACCGTTGTGCTGGACAGACCCTGGGGAGTCAGCACTCGTGGGACCAGAGATGGTCCGAGCCACGACAGAGAAGGTCCAGATCATCCAGGAGAGGATGAGGATAGCTCAGAGCCGGCAGAAGTCATATGCTGACAGGAGGCGGAGGCCACTAGAGTTCGAGGATGGCGACCACGTCTTTTTGCATGTCTCACCTCGACGTGGTTTACGGAGATTTGGCCGAGGCGGCAAGTTGTCTCCACGCTTCATCGGGCCTTTCCAGGTCCTCAGCAGGATAGGAGAGGTGGCTTATCGCCTGGCTCTACCACCTCAGCTGCACCGGGTGCACGACGTCTTCCACGTGTCTCAGCTGAGGAGGTACGTGCACGACCCGACGCACATCATCGACTTTGGGGAGCTGGATGTGGACGATGGGGCGACTTTTGCGGAGGTCCCAGTGGAGATCGAGGATCGACAGGAGTGGGTCCTACGTGGGCGTTCGATTCCTCTTGTGCGCGTCAGATGGCAGCACGGGAACCTCCAGGAGAGCACTTGGGAGCGGGAGGCTCAGATGCGTGCTCAGTACCCCCATTTGTTCCCCTAGTTTTTGATGTATCTTTACGGGGACGTAAAGCCCTGAGGTGGGAGTAATGTAATGACCCGCAAATTTCAAGGAAATTTTTTTCTTAATTTTCTTTGGAATTTTACAAGAGCGCAGCTTCAGACGGCACCTGATTCCGAGGCCCGGTGTGCCCGGAATCAATTTCCGAAGTTTGGCTCGGGTACGTTCAGTGAACGGACGAGCGGGTTTTTCTATCTTTTGAACCGGTGCCCGGAATAGAATTCTGAGGGCACTGATGAAATCGCAGCGCCGGTATTTGCTTAGAAACGCCTCTTCCGGAGTTGCGTTTGCTCAGACGTGGTTTTTAAATTTTGGGGCTTTAAGTCAAAAATAAAATAAAGTTTGTGCGACAACTTTATTTTATTTCACTTAAGTCACTTGGAAGCCACTTGAACTGAGTTAAAGCGGATAGGGTGCTATCCGGAAATATCCTACCCCTTGTTAGGATATTTGTGCGGTGGGGCCCGCACGAACCCCGCCGTTTCTTTCGCTAAGTAACGCACCCGCGAAAACCCGTCAAAGTAACTGAAAAGTCAACCGGCGCGTTTTCTTTAATTCTTAACAGACCATTTAATTGAGCGGTTTATTTCGTGTATTAAATGGGCTGTTTCGTTCGTTGAATTAATTCAACGAACTGATGGGTCGTTACTTACGCATTTTGCGTTTGTTGGAAAAATAATAAAATAGACAAACTTGTCTATTTTGGAGGATCCTCCTGTTGTGCGAGATCCTCTAAACCTCCACCCTCCTCGCGAAGAACGCGAAGAACGCGAAGAACGCCGGCGACCAGAATTCGACGACGCACACCGTGATCTGCGACGGCGACGAGCTCTACCCGCGACGTTCTTCGGCGACGCCTCTTCTTCCGCGGCCGATCCTCGTTCGGCAACTAAGGTGAGAATCGGATCGTTTAATTCTTCCTTTTTAATTTCAATGACAACGGATTTAATTAATTAAATCCGTTTGTTCTAGATCCGGAGATCGTCGGCGCGACGTTTTTCCCGCGGTGCGACGAACGTCTCTTCCGCGACGACGCGACGATCCCCTCCTTCCGCGACGAGCGATTCCGCGACGACCTCTCGTCCGACGACGACGACAAGGTAAGGGTTGTTGGAATATTTTACTTCCCGTGTTTATTCTTTTAAAATAAAGAACCCGATCACGGAAAAAATTTAATTTATTTAAAATTGTTGATTGGTTATTTTTCTTTTTCTCCCGTTGTTTATGACTAACGCGGAGGGTGCGGGTCTAACGAACAAGACCCGGCAACCCTCCGCCGATCTTTTGTTGTGCGGATCTGGCGGACGACGACGAATCGTGCGGCAGGAGCGATCCGTTGATCCCGCAGTGAAGATCGGCCCCCGGGAGGAGCATCGGCACAGATGGGAGAGGAAACGGGCCACCGGAGCAACTCCGGCGGCCCGCGGAAGGCGGCGGCGGCGCCGGCGGCCGGAGGCGGCGGCGCCCGGCGCGCCGCCGGAAATTCCGCCGCGGCCGAGCCGCGGCGGCGGCGAACCGCCGGACCGCGTCCGCCGTCCGGACACCCAGCACGCGGCCCGCGCGGGCCGCGTTCCTCCAAGCCGCGGGTCAAACCCGCGGCGGTTTCTTCGGCCGCTCGGCCGAAGCCGAGCCGGCCGGTCCGGTCGGCCGGGCCGCGCCCAGGCCGGACCGGACCCGGCCTAGCCGGGTCGGTCCGGGTCGGGCCGACCCGGTTCGGCCGACCCAGGGGGGGTTCGGGCCGGGTCGCCCCGGGCCCAGAACCCCCGTTTTCGGGCCCTCTTCGGTCTTTCGCCCATATCTTGGGCCTGGGACCTCCGATTGACGAACCGTCAGCGGCTACGCGATCCTTGGATCGAGACGGTCATTTAGGTATATTACACTCAAGGTTTCGGAAGACTTTGGGTTCGGCCGGGTTGGTTCGTACACGAAACCAACCGGGCCCTCGGAGCGGAAACGCTCATAACTTGAGCTACGGACGTCCGATCGACGTACCGTCAGCTGTGGTAGTTTCCTCTAAGTGAGACGGAACTTTTGGCATACTCCGCCCGAGGATCGGACACAGGCGGAGTACGGTCGGGTTGGTTTTTCCCTAAAAACCAACCGGGCCCCTGGGACGAAAATGCCAATAACTCTCAGACCGGGCGTCCGATTGACGCGTCGTCTGTTGCGTTGAGATCCTGTTGTCGATACGGAACTTTTGGATACATCAACTTCGGACTATGTGTCAGTTGATGTATCAGCCTCTCGGCTCGTGGAGCGGACTCTCCTAAACGAGCTCGCTGTGTGCGGGAACCCTAGCGCTGGCTGTGACTTCGACGACAGAGCAGTGATCCTCCGTGGACTGCGACGACGGCAGAGCAGAGATCCTCCGTGGACTGCGACGACGGCAGAGCAGAGATCCTCCGTGGACTGCGGCGACGACTGTGCAGAGATCCTCAGTGGACTGCGTCGACTACTGCACTCAGCGATCCTACGTGGATCAGTGCTACAGGTCCTGTGTGGGCCCGATCCTATGTGGGTCCTTACTACCGGTTCTGTGTGAGCCACTGCCTACAGGTTCTGTGTGAGCCCGATCCTGTGTGGGTCTTTTGTGGGGGTTAGTACCTATCGATCCTTCGTGGGTCCGACGACTTAGATGGATCAGTGATCATCTTGACGTCATCTGAAAAAGTATACCTGGTTGAGCTGAATCTTATGTTACTCTCTTTTGTGGATTGTGTTGAACTATCCTATGTGGATTTACTGTTTACTCTCCGTTGTGGATTTGAGTCTTGCTTTCCTGCGTGGATTGAGTTGTTCTTGAGCTCGTGAGCAGAGCTAGAATTGGGGACTTAGGTATATGTATGGGCATATACCTAAGTCGAGTCAGATGTTACTTCGTGATTGCATCTTTCTTTTGTGCTATATCCTTTGTGGATTTCGGGAGACCTTCGGGGGTCTCGGGGTCCTTACTGAGTAGCTTATACTCACCCCTGCACGGGCTATGCCCGCACCTTGTTGTGTTGGATGCAGACGACGGACAGCGCTGATCACGGTTGGGGCGTGGAGCAGGACGGTACCTGGAGGTGGACCACTGGTCCGACGTGCTCAGAGCGGACGCGGGACCCGAGGAGCCTGGAGGCTATCTGTACCCACCCTTCAGGTGGGATTGCCAGTGGACGACACGAGGCCGCCGTCTTTTCTTCAGTTGCTGTTCTTTTTTCCTTTTCAGTTGTACTTTCAGTTGGGCTTGTATTCCGGCCCCCTTTACTTTTCTGCACTTTGTAGTTACTTTCCGCTTTCTGACTCTGTGGTGGTTGTTACTTATAAAGGCAATGCCTTCCCTGTTTACCGGGATTTTACGCCTTGGTGCTAGTCGCCAGCCCCTGGCCTATGGAAGGCGGGCTTGGGGTAGTCACGGCACGAGCCCCGAGGTCGGGTCGTGACACTTTTACTATAAATCCATACAATAGGTACCTCCTTTTTAATTTTTACCATTGGGGTGAATTGAAACCACTTTAATGTGCTATAGGGTTCCTCTCATCATCATATAATTTTTTTATCTCCCTATACTCATAGGGATATCAACAATGATAACAGAGTTCCACTTGAGTCTCCTCATCCTCTCAATAGCGAGCTACATAGGGGTGATTTTTCAAGGGAGATACACACTTAGTGATGGATTTATGGCACCTAATTTAAAACTAGATTATTTTAATTTGAGTTTATAAAATTTTCATGGTTTTATATCTTAATATTATTTCAATTTGAATTGTTATGATTTGATACTTTTAATGAAATTACCTCATCTAATTGAACTAAATAGTGTTGAGTTTTGAGTGGGCAAACTTGTTTTATGATTATTTGGAAAGAGAAGATAAACTTTATTTTTTCTTGTATATATGAAATTAATGTACTTTGGTATTCCCTACACATCACATAATCTTTGTACATTGGCTATATGATAGGTATGCAGTGGTTCACATCAAAGTGTTTCATTTATAATGGGTTTGAGCGTAATAAATATTTTGAAAAACCTATACCAAATATTTGTATAAAAACTAATGAAATTTTGTTAACAATGAAACTAAAAACATGCATAGAAACCTGATGATGATCTTATTCCAATAAATCTATTGATTCCTAATACTATTTCCAAATGTAACTTTTAAATTCAAGTTGTTTTTGTTTCCTTGTATCATTTTAAAGAATCATTCAAAACACCCCATCTTTTTAATTTATTTTTGTAAAAAAATATTTATAATTCACACATTAAACTTTAATATCTCCTTTAGAGATGACCAAGTTTATTACATATACTATAAATATTCGCTATGAACCTAATTTATTTGATATTTCATGGTTGTGTGTCCAAATTTTGGAATCCTTAATAGAGAGTGATATAGTTTAGAGTGTGTATTTTTTATATGATTATTGTGTAATGGGTAACTATTTATTTTTTATTTTTTAATTTTTTATATCAAGATATGTTTTAATCCCTTTTCAGTTTTGGTCTTTTCCATGATTCATTCTTCTTTGGGTGGACTATTCCCTTTCAAACCCAAATCAGAGAGGATCCTATATCTAAGACACTAATACATGCATAGAAATCATTTGATAGGGAGCAAACAACACATCAACAACTCACAAAACCCTTATTATTATAGAACTAAATTTGAAATTGAAATTAAATTGTATAACATGGTAGAAAATAATTGAATATTAATGAATTTAACATCACCTAATGTTGATATTCATATTATATATATTAAAATACATGGTTAAGCACATAACTTCAAACTAAAATTTTGTATAATTCACATATTAACAATATTACATGGAATTTCTAGTAAAGACCCACATAATTATTTAAAGGAATTTCACACTTTATTCTCAATATTAAAACCTATAATAGTGGCTGAGGAAGTTGTTAAATATATGTATTTTCCATTCTATTTAGATAAAACTTCAAAATATTGGTTTTACTATGTAAACACCCTAATTAGAGGTTGGGAAAACATGAAGTTGTTTTTTATTGAAAAATAAAAAATGGACTCCTAAACTAAAAAATTATGAAAATAAATATATTAACTAAGGAAAACATTAGGGGATTCATTACATGAATACTGGAAAAAATTTAAGACATTGTGCATGTTTTCCACACCACCAAATAACCAGTCAAATTTTAATTCAATATTTTTATAAAGGTTTAATTTCTATTGATTAAAATATTATTGATGATACTATAGGTGGTTACCTGGTGGAAAAGACACTGATTTATATAAGTAAAATCAATAAAAATATGGTTCAGAATACTATGTAGTTTTTTTCAAGGTTTAATATACATTTCTGGGGTGTTTATGAGGTGAAAAGTTACAATTTTGAGAATATGGTGGGCATGATGATTGGAGAGGTAAGTACCCTACTCCATCAAATTTATCTCTCCCATGGTAAATATGAACATTCTCCTACAATTAATTATGGTATCAGTTATTTCAACACCCATTATTCTATCTAATTCACTCAATTGAGAGATCCTTTTGAGAGTTGTGAGTCAATATTCCTAGGTTAGGAATACAACAACCCATTAGGAAATATCCATACTATCCATATAACTGTGTATGAAAAGATAACCATGTCTATAAGAAATATGGATATTCCAACTAACCTCAATGGTAATAGAACCACTTATGGTAGGGTAGTCATCCTCCACCACCAACCAAAACTCCTTAATCATCATAAAAGCATTTACAACAAACCCCTCAAAAACCCAAGACTTTTGTAGAAACCCCAATTAAAATAATGGTTTCAAATAACTTGTAGTTCCAATAGACCACTCAATTAGAATTTCAAGACTTATAGACTCAAGTGGGAATACTAGAAAACACCCTCAGGGATATAATGATGTAAGGCTTTAGATAATTACCAACCTAGCCTCTTATCATTTCTAAAGATAAATGTAATTTATGTTACATTGCCTATTATAGTGTTAAATAAAATTTTCCTTCCAATGATTCTACACAATAGGATGAACTCCTCTTGAAAACCCTCCATATCAATCCTAAAAAGATACAAGTGATGATAAAAAAAATAAAAAAGTTAAAAAAATACCATTGAGGATTCCCCTGATATATTGATTCATATTCCTTTTCCCCCAAATACTTTTTCAACCCAAAAAACATTTGATAATGATTTTAATAAATATATCATTGATAATTTCAAAAAAAGTACAAGTTAACATAGATGCAGTTAGAAAAATTCCTTACTACAGTAGATTTCAAAAAGATAATTTCACGCGTTAGCAATTATTAAAGGGGAATAATAAATTTAACCTTGGGAGAAATTTATCCACCTTGATTAAAATGGAAATTCCTACCAAATGCAAGGGTCATAGAATGTTTATGATTCCTTATAAAATATGAGAGAATATATTTTTTTGTGAAATTATTGATTTATGTGATTCAATTAAAGTGATTTCTCACTCTATTTATACTTCATTTTAGGTTGGGGAACTTCAAACAATGGGAATAATTTTGAAAAATTCTAACCAGATAACAAAACATCCAACTTGATTGCTTGAGGATGTCCTTGTATGATTAAATAATCACATCTTCCCGATAGACTTATATAATCTTTAGATAAAATATTCTTGAACCCAATGGTATGATCCTCTCATACTTAGAAGATCATTTCTTAAAATAGTGAATACAACCATCAATGTTGACAATAGAATACTTTTCATGGAATTTGTGGTAAAAATATATATGATTCAATTTCCTTGATGAAATGAAACAACATATTGAGGATCAATCTACTCATCCTATATATTTTATTGAAGCGGTATATAATGACATGCACACAACATTCTTTCCATGACCCACATTCTGATTTTATTCTTTTTTATTACTCTTTGATGATTAGATTTTTAATTCATGTTTTGAGAGTTTTTTGGGTTTATATCGGTGTGATTTTTGTATTTTAAATGATGAGTGTGTTCATTTTTAGGTACCCATGAACATTGATGATTCTTAAAATATCATTTCCATTTATTTCACTTAGAATAAACATAGATAGATAAATAGTGACATTTAACTCACTTTCCTCAAATCCCTTCCTCGATTGATAAAATTATGGTGTTGGAATTAAAACCTCTTCACTCTAATTTAAAATATGAATGTATTAAGGTTATTGAATAATTTCTACTTATTAGTTACAATAACCTATCTATAGGACTAGAATTAAAACTAATAAACCTTTTTATAGATTATAAAAAGGAAATATGATAGTCATTTTTTATATAACTCATATTATCTTGCTTACATGGTATACTGTTAGAAGATGGGGATAAGCCTCTAAGGTAATATCAACGTCACTTAAATCCTAGAATAATTAAAGTTTTAAACATGGAATTTATCAAATTACTTGATACTAGGATCATTTATCCCATATATGACAATAAATGGGTTGTCCCAATGAAATTTCTTCTTAAGAAAACGAGAATAATAATAGGTTCATATGAAAGGAATGAATTGGTTCTAATACATGAGAAAAATATTTGGTGATTCTGACTAGAATAATATTTAAAAAATAAAACCATATTAAAGGACCACTTTACTCTATATTTCATTGAAAAAAAGATAAAAATATTGAATTATATGTCTCTTTATTGTTTCCTTGATGGATATTTGGGTTATTTTCAACTCCATATTACCCATTAGGATCAGTAAAAGGAAACATTTACTTTACCATTTAGAAAATTTTCATATAGAAGGATTCCTTTAGGTCTACATGATACTCCAAGTAATTTTTAGGGTTATATGTTGAGTATTTTTTCTAATTACCATGAGAATTTCATAGAATATTTTACAACTTATGGGTCTACCTTTAATGAGTATTTATCACACTTAGGTGTTTTCATCTGACATTATATTAAAAAATATCTCATATTAAATTATGATAAATTTCATTTTATTATAAAGTGTGGGACATTTCTTTATAATTCCATTTCATGTGAATGAATTCAAGTTGATAAATAAAATATCAAAATAATTTATCCCTTTCATATATAATGTTTGTTTCTGGGGTGTATTCTTTCTTGGACCATTATTTTTTTTTACTATGGATTCATTAAAAACTTTAGTAAGATGGAACTTCCCTTGTTACTATTGTTATGAAATGATTCTAAGTTTTTTTATAGAAAATTTGAGGGTACATTTAATTCACAATAATGGAGTATCACATCACCACCCATCATCCAACCACCAAGGTGGGATCTCCCCTTTGAGCTTATTTATTATGCCTCTAACTTTTTAGTTGGGGAATTTTTATCCAAAAGTTTTAGTGGGGATCTGTATGTCATTGTGTATGCCTCAAATACCATTAAATTTTACTAGGCAAACTACGTGTCCACTAAAAAATAACTTATTCCTTTTTTGTTTTCCTAATAATTTGTTTTTATACCTACTTGGGTAAAAAAACATTGTGTCTTCTCATCATGCTACCCTTCGGATTCTCCTTATGAAGCCCTAGGAAAATCCCTACCTCATATAGTTGATACTCCTCTTCTAAAAGTTTGAACAAGAGATTAGATACATGATAGGAGTGGAAAATATCATATCTGACCATATTAATAGGATTACACTACCATTGGACCACCATGTTGACACATCACTTTTAATAGGAGAATGTTTCCCTAATAATAACCTTTGTATTATTGTGTACCTTACCCCATTTTTATTCATATATTGTGAATTTTTAGTGGCATATAGGGTTCCCACTAATTTTAGAACTAAACAATCCCAGATACTTGAGTGTGAGTCATACTTATATATATGGGATGACCTATATTTTAGTGAATTTATAGTGACTAGGATATTCATCAGTGTATCCCTAATCACTAGTTCACATCTGTTTTGATCTTTTTCCACATTCTGGATTATGGGCACCATATTAACTCTCAATGTACAACTCAAAATATCATTCAGTATTAACTTTATTGGCATAAATTTCATATAGATATCCATCAGCTTTGTAAGTCTTGTGCATGTTTTCAATTCATAGTTAATTTCTATAAAATGAATTAAATTCCCAAATAACCCATGTTATTTTGTGAGATATTTGATGCATGGTTCATTGACATTATATGTGTAGAAACCCCAACTTCAGTAACCCAAATCCAATGTATACTTTATTACATTGGCATAAGATACAAGGGTTCTCATCCAAAAGGGATGGTCTATATAGTTGTCTTGAAGAACCATATATATACATGATTCTCATATTACATTTAAAATATTAAGTAAATATCATAATAAATATTCTTGTATCATTGATATTATTAATAATATCCTTCTTCATATCCTAGATAAAGGAAAAAATAAAGGGTGAGATTTGATTCTCAATAAGAGTTATTTATAAAGGAAGCTATCATGAGTAAATATGGTATAATCAATATAGAAAGGTAAATAATTGAAAACACGTGTCATTTAATCAATAAAATGAGCATGAAATACATCCAAGGAAAATATCAATGTATTAATCCAATGGATAACAATATCTAACTTCTCAATGAAGGAAATACATAATATTAGACATCATGATCTCATAAATCATTACATTTATATCGTTAAAACCTTGTGCTAAGACAGTTTAATCAATGGATAGGAATACGCCAAAACCCCATTTAATTTTTCCAACTTATTTTTCTCATGAGACATATTGATGTATCTAAGGGCTATATAATTTTGGGTCCCACATTACATTGCATTCCCAACACATTCCTCATATATTGATTGATCAATTTAATTTATAAACAATATTTCTTATTAATAAATGTATGTATTGTGTAAAGAATACAAAATATCAATATTAACCCATTCAATCAAAAAAATTTCATAGTAAGACACTATATTTATAAATAATATATGGTTTGGGAAATAAGCATATCCATGATGGATATTTATGTAAAATGAAATGTATAATGAAAAATGATCATAATAAAGTGATTTTTTCAAGAGAAATTTAATTACCTAAAAATTAATAAGAGATAAAATATGGCCTTCAATTCATCAGAAAGTTATATTTTTTAGTAAAATAAGTCTTTCAAATAATAGACGAAAATGGAAGTGAACAATTTAAAATAAGTTTTTATAAAATAGTTTTATTTGAAAACCCATTTAAAACTTGTAGAATAATATTGATATCATAAAATGGTTATGGTGGTGGGAAAATATATTAACACTTTATACATTAAAAACATTCATTTTGACTTTTGTAAATAAATTTAAAACCAATCCTTTTAAAAAAATAAAAAAAAATCCTTTGAAACATTGTACAAAGTCAAGGACAAATTAAAATTCCCAAAATAAATCCCCAAATTAAATGAAAATTAATTTCGTAAAAAAAAATTGAAAATGTTTACTTGAAATAAAAATAGACCTTATCGTAATATTGATTTTTCTTTTAAACATTTATTTACATGATTCAAGTTCCAAAGAGAGGAAACGTTAGAAGAAAGTATGGAAAATCCCATAAAGAGTAAAATTTAATTGAAACTTTAACCATCATGAATAAAAATATATTCATTTTAAATACATAAAATGGGAATTATATATACTACATAAAAATAAATAAGTTCTTATTTCCAAATATGTCTCAATAGAGTGGAAATTAAGATAAAATCTCTTACCTCAAGTTCATCTTCCCTCATAATATATTTTATCCTATTGTATAATAAATTTGGATTTATTATACAAGTATATAAAAACCACATAAATATATATAATATCATATATGATCTATTTATAACATCTTATCATGTTTTTTTATTAATCAATTATTATTATCATTTTTTGGGTGTTAAATGCTTCATTTTTCGTGTATGTTTTGATTCTGTAATTTGTATCCTTGCATCTTTGTCATGGTTTCATCATCTCTAGAATGTGTTTCAAGATTTAAATGTAATATATATTAAAAATGTATACTTTTTTATTCATCTATAAAATATAGATATTGAAAAATGAAATACACCATTCATGAAGATGATAGGCCATATGTACGAGTGAACGTTGTTTTCACTTTTCAATGGATTTAATGAAAGAAAGGTAAATAATAATTAACCTTTAAAATATCATTTTTTATCATAAATATCTTATATATTCATTAAATATATATTTTTTCCATCCATGTGTAGTGCAAATGAAAATGGATCACATCGCTTCGTGAAGGTGGTAGTCCATAAGTACACACGAGAGACGTTATCGTCTTCTAATAGATTAAAAAGTAAGAAGGTATATATGATATTGTAATTAAATAATCATAATTATTTCCTAAATATCATATATAATCATTATTTCTATCATTATGAAAATCCATGTGAGGTGGTGATGGAAAACAAATCACATCAGTTCACGAGACGGTGGTTCATCGTACACATGAGAGATGGTTTTGTTTCCCATTTGATGAGGAAGGAGATGGATAAATATAATTATATGGATATAATAAATACCAATATATTAAATATACTAGTGTTATTATATTGAAATTTTTAGTACATAATTGAAGGTGGAAAAATAATAAGTAAAAAAGAAAAAGCATGGTTAAAACAATTGCCTTATCTTAGAGAAACCTCGTTTGGGTCTCTTATTAGGGACACTAGGGTTGGAATTTGGGGAAAAATAGAATATCTAGAATCTTTATAAGATTTTTTTAAATTTAATTGGGTAGGTTTTTTTATATAGGTTGTTCAATGTGGTGTAAAGAAAATATGGAAGGGGTGTCCTTTTATAAGTGAGGGGAGGGGCATTCTTGGAATTTCTTAAAGTATTAAATTAATATAAATTATTTTTAACATAAAAATGGATAAAAATTGATAAAATTAAATCATAATATGATTATGAGTTTTAAAAATATCATCCAATAAAATTTATAAAAGTTTAGGTGATATTTTCATCCTTATCTATTTATTTTAACCCTGAGTTAACCCATTTGACAAATACTATAATAACAATATTTTTTACACTATAGAAGCCATTAAAGTTGGAATAAAAGAAACATTTACCAATAAATTAACAAGTTATGAAACTTTAGATCATATATTTTCCCCCTTGTCTTAATTCAATATTTTTGTTATTTTTAAATGATTTAATAGAATATTATTTTCATAAAATTTCATTAATGTCATTTTTGAAACTATTGATTTAATTTGAATTGAAAACATCAAGACAAAGATTTCATCTGGATATAATACTTTAAAAAACACTAATATATTATATTCATTAATAAAATTCATGGAACATAATAAATCAGTCAAATTATACTACTTTTAATATTTTTAAAACCATTTATTTCATTATTCTATTAATTGAAGAAATATTGTGTCAATGTTGCGTAAGAATTTTGGGTAATTATGTAATCACTAAAAATTATAAACAAATTACCATTATGAAAATAATTTCATTATTTTCAAAATAAATATTAATATTCATTCATTACATGATTTTTTTCCTATATGAGCATACATGATATATTTAAAAGTAATTGGGTGATATTTTGTATTTTTCTTTACTTAAGATATTATATAGGTCATTTTAATTGACATGTGTCCCCTAAACAATTAAATTTCAAAAATAAGTTTTTAAGGGTCTAATTAACTTCATACAATAAGAATTTATATAACAAATTGTGATCTTAACTATTATTTTTAACTTAGGTCAACCAGATTTACCTTTTATCGAGGTGATAAATTTTACCAGGGTTACTATTCATAATGCCTAAAATTAAAAGGGACCTATTTACCAATTTTGAACCTCATAATTCCAGATATAGAATCCATTTTATCAAATTCAATTCCTCTATGTATTATAAATTCTTTTAAAAATAAACCTGTAAGATGCAATGAAAAACGGTTTTCCAAAAAAATAAATTTTTAATTGTAAAAGTATTTCTATAAAAAGATATAATATAATGTTGATCCAAAAGTTATAAATTAAATTATTTTTACTAATAATGAACTAATGAAATTTTAAAACTAATACAATTTAAAATAAATATTTTAAAATACTATAAAATAAAATAATATTTTCTTTAATAATCAATATCATCACTATTCACTCAAAAATTAAATTTTTCAAAGGATTCTCAAAAATAAATCTTAAGCTAATACTGACATGATGATTTAAAAAATGAAAAAATTATATTATTATAATATATCTATATTTTTTCATGATTTATTTAAACTTGGTATTACATGTATAGAAAATTATCAATGAAATTAAATTTATATAAAGAGAAATGTATCATAAAATCATGGGTTGTTACATTCTACATCCAATATAAGAATTTCTACCTCAAAATTATGACACTCTGATACAAACAACTAAGGATAATTTTTCCTCATTGTATCCTCAAGTTCCCATGTAGCTTATTCAAACATATGGTTTCACTATAAAACTTAGACCAGATGATTGGTCTTGTTTCGTAAAACTTTCTCTCTACAATTGAGAATTTATAATTGTTATTCATCATAAGAAACATCTTTATTTATCAATATAACCTCTGAGTTCAATACATGTAAAATACTAGGTATATACTTTCTCAAGAGAGATACATGGAACGCATAATGAACTTGAGAGATATTTTTTGGAAGCACCAATTGATGTGCTGCCATCCTAATACTATAAATAATTTCAAAGGGATCGATATATATATGGATGAGATTTTAATTCTTTCCAAATCACATAAACCTTTTCTAAGGATATATTATTAGTAATACCTTGTCACCAAATTCGAACTCTAGATCTCATTGATAATTGTTAGCATAACTTTATTGTTAAATTTAATCTTCTCTTATGTGTTATTGAATAGATCTAACCATCTCTACCATTTCCTTAGATATACTAGGTTCCAATAGATTTCATTCTTCAAATTCATCCAAATGTATTAGATTTATTTACTTCCTTTTACAGAGGTCTTTATAAAGAGTCATTTGAATTCTCAAGTAAAAACTATTGTTGTAAGAAAATTCTACCAATGGAAGGTGTTGATCCCAACCACCTTTGAAATCTATAGAGAAATATCTCAACATCTTTTCAAGAGTTTTAAAAGTCCTATCATACTAACCATATGTCAAATGATGAAAATAAGTATTGAAACATAACTCTGTATCCAAATTATACTAAAGGATTCTCTATAACTTCAAGGTAAACCTTGGATCCTAGTCAGGAATGATTTAGAGTGGTACTCCATTAAATCTAAAAACTTTCATAATTTATAACCAAGTAAGATGATCAAGAGATAAATATTATATAATAACGATAAAATGAACCAATTTCATAAGTCAATTGACTATAACCCAAATAACATTATGTCCTTTAGATGTTTTGGGGAGTCCAAAAATTAAATTTATGGTAATGTTTTACCAATTTCATTTGAGTATGGGTAATTTTTGTAACATCCCATTAAACTTATATCTCTCGTCCTTAACTTTTTGACACACCAAGAATCGTGATATATACTTGGTAATGTCACTTTTTATGTTATCCCACTAGAAATATTCTTTTAGATCCTTATACATTTTTATACTTCCAGGATGAATAGATGATGATGAACTATGAGATTCATGCAATAGGTATTCCTTCAACTATAGTATTGAATATACACATACTATGTTACTGAATTTTATTATTCTATCATGGTCATGGTTGAGCTCAATAACACTTCCCACCTTTTATAATTCCACATCTTCCTTTTGTGCCTTCTTAGTCCTCTCATGGATGGATGGTTCAATATTCATCTGAGAAAGATAAGATATGTCCCCTTTCCTCAAGATTTAAAGATACAAATTATGTAAATACATAAATATTAGATCTCTTTTAATATTCATCAAGGACAAACTATCATGGTCTTTCCAACTAAGATCATTAGTCACCTTGTTTTCCTTCCTAGGGTGATAAAGTATAGAGCAGTCATAATATTTGATCAACTCCAACATTCTTCTCTATTTTATATTCATATCATTATTTTTAATTTTATACTTCAAGATTTTATAATCAGTATATATATCACACCTTTCACTATACATATAATGTCTCCGTATCTTAAATAAAAAAATTACCGCTACCAGCTCCAAATCATGAGTCGGGTAATTCTCCTCATTTATTTTCAAATGGAAGAGTCATGGGCTATCACCATATCATTTTGAATGAAGATGAATCCCAATACCTTATTTTATGCATCACTATATATCACAAACCCTTCTCCATTATGGGGTAGTGTAAGTACAGGAGCACTAACTAATCATCTCTTAAATTCATTTAAATTCTCCTCACATTCATCCACCTGCAAGAACTTAACACCCTTCAGAGTCAACTTGGTGAGTGGATTATATAATCATGAGAAATATATTGTAAAGAGTTGGTAGTATCTATCCAACCCAAGAAAAATATACATCTCGATTACCATGGTTAGTATAGGACATTACTCAATAACTTCCATCTTTGAAGGATCTACTAATATACCCTCTCTTGAAATTATATGACCTAAGAATGAGAATTTTTGTAGCCAATATTCACACATGGTAAATTTTTCATATAGATTATCCATCCTCAGGGTCTACAACATGATCCAAAAATGTTTTATGTTATTTCTCATTGAATATATAATAATATCATCTATAAAGACTTCCAAAAACTGACCAAGGTAATCTCTAAAGACACTATTCATTAATTCCATAAAGATATTGGGAGCATTGGTAAGTCTAGATAGAATTAATATAAATTCATAATGACCATACCTCGTATGAAAAGTTTGATTGTGCATATCCTCCTTCTTGGCCCTTAACTGATATATCCAGATTGAAGGTCAGTCTTGGAAAAATATTTACCTCATCATAATTGATTAAACATATCATCGATATAGGGTAGATGATACTTGTTCTTAATAGTGATTTTGTTATGCTCCCATTACTCAATTTAAAGACTCATTGATCCATATTTCTTCATAACAAAAATAATAAGTGCATCCCAAGGTGAGGTGGTAGGTTAAATGAATCCCTGATCTAGATTCTCCCAGAGTTTCTTATTTAATTACTACAACTTATTTATGGAGATTCTATATAGGGTCTTTGAAATATAAAAAGCATTATTTTTGAGTTCTATTGAAAACTAAACTTTGTGATTCAGTGTAAGACTAGGAAAATCCTTTGGAAATACATTAAAAAACTCTCATACAAAAGGAATGTCCTCAATTTTGAGTTTATTCCCAAACATCTCAGATAAACACCCCTCGTGAATAGGTAGTAAAAGCCATATGGTAGAAGTAATTTTTATTTGGAGTTCAGTTTCATCCTCACACCAAAATACTATCGTAGGATGATTCAAAATATTGAATGTAACTTTCCTTCCTCAATAATTTTTATGTAATCTATACTAAGAGAGTTTATCCATGCCCAAAATTAAATTAAATTCAACTAGATGTAGAATACTAATATTTTTAGGATGTACATTCATACAAAAATCTATCAGAGAGGAGATATAAACTTAATATATGATAATTCTACCATTAGCATATTTCACTCCCAACTCAATATCTTATCATTGATTTGATGATGTGATACCCTTAGAAAATTATTTAGATATAAAAGAGTGGGTAGAACCTAAATCGAATAAAACATTTGGACTTCTAGAGTGGATGATAAGTTTACCTTTCACCACATCACTTGGAATATCCACTTCAGGTGTAGTAATTCCATATGTTTGGTATTCTCCCCTTTGCATATTCTGTGGTAAGTTCCCTTAATGCTTGGGGCACTTATTTGAATAATTCCCTATCTAATTGAAATTGAATAACTATATAGTAGTGGTTTATTTATTATCCTTATAGTCATTCTCCATATGACCCTTATCTCCACACATGTAACAAACTCCCATTCCTTAAAATCATTTTCTAGGATATTTCTTTCCATAATTACTACATGTTGTAAATTTCTCCTTTCCCTTATTCTTTGATGTGTTACATTTTTATAGGTTCTTAGTTGGCCTATACTTCTCTTAATGTCCCTTGAAGATATCAAATTTATTAAATTCCTTCTTTGTCTTAATGGGACATGATACTATATCGTCACGTGATGAAAACGTTTAAGAAACTAGTGCCCTTTAGAGACTCATCTTAAGCCCATCAAAGAAAGAGTTAATCTTTCTATTTGGATTATGTATGTATCCTACAATATACCTGGATATCCCTATGAGGTTATCCTCATACTCCACCACAAATTACTCTTCATTCTTCTTTAAAGTAAGGAATTTCCTCCCTATTTCATCTCATTGTTCTCTAGGGAATTATTTCTCGAAGAATATCACCTTAAAATTTCATCGTTCCATGCTTTCTATTTATTCGTTTTTTGTGTTCTGGATCAATTACCACCACTGATTAGAATCTCCTCCCAAATAATATACTTCTAGAATAACCTTTTCACTTCTATTTCATCCTAATTATAGTAATATCATTTCAAGAGACTTAATCCATTGATCAGCAACCAATGGATTGGTAGTTCCACTAAAATATGGAGGCATCTATCACATGAAGTAGACCAACATAGGTGAATCACTACATAGAATAATAGGTTTCTCTATACATGTAAGGTCATTCATTATAACCAAATTCATCTTCCCTAAAATGGTCATTATCTTCTCAATTCTAACACCAGCTGTATTGTCTTGCTCAGCAGGGAAACCCTATATTGTCTATGGGTGTTGATTCCCTTTCTTCTATTAGGTGCCATCATTGGATAATGGCACACAATGAGTTATCTCATAATCAACATGAATATTCATCCATAAAATAAAAATCCCTCTAATGATAAATTTTCTCAAATACTATAAATGATTATCATAAATGTCATGTTAGCTATGTTCATTTAAAATCTAGTTCTCAAGGTTTCAAACTAAACTACCTCTGATACAAACTATAGAAACCCAAACATTAGTAACCCAAATCCAATTTCTACTTTGTTACATTGGAATAAGATATAATGGATCTCATTCTAATAGACCGGTCAATTTATTAGTCTTTAAAGTTCCAAAGGATCAAATAACAACTGAAAAGGGGGTTGAATCAATTGTTCACTTTTTGAGTTTCAATACTTTTAAAAACTTAACCCCTATAACCTATTAAAGTTTATATTATTATAATCTTTTAGTAAATACTCATGCATAAAAAAGTAGGAAAGCAACTAAATCATATGAGATTTATAAGTTTCGGCCTCATTTTGAGAACCTACTTCCTTACCATAACCACTCTCATGGGTCTATGGAAATTCACTATAATGAATATGGGAATAAAACTTGTGAAAAATACCATTAGAAACCTTTTATCTCCATATAGGAATGATTATAATAACTCTCATCAGTATGAAAATTTTTCTTACAAAAAAATTGATCCACAACAAAAGTATAAATACTTTGTTCAATTTTCTCCATAAAAGTTCCTGGGTCCAATGAACCTAAGTCTGATGGTATTTAGTTTGATGAACACAATATGATTGACTTAGTATGATTGACTTAATATGATTCTCCCTTTCTCAATATGCACTTCTCAAATTCTTCTTAACTTCTCTGTACGATCTTTCTCAGTCTGATCTTCTCAGTCTGGTAAACAAAACATTTAGGTGTCTAACCTTCTTCTGAGATCTCAGTCCAAAAAGAAAACTTGACAATAAATATACAGTGATCTGCCTTTTCCACACTCATGAAAAATTTTGAAGTACGAATGTACTATGCTTCTATTTATAGGAAACTTAGAATAGAAAAGGCGGGAAACTAAAAACTTTTCCCACTTACTCAAATTTCAAATCTCTAAAAATCACTCACATTTAAACTTAAACTTTGAATAATTAAAACCTTCTCAATATTTCTATGAAATCAATATTCTCATACATAATAACTTTTCTTTAATATGATGTAACTTCCTCAGCTTTAGTACGATTAACTTTCTCAACTTGAGTCTAGTTATGATGAAACTTCCTTAGCTCATTACGATCTAAATTTCTTCCTCTTCTCATTATGATCTAACTATCTTTAGCACATTACGATCTGAATTTCTTCCTATTCTCATTACGATCTGACTATCTTTATCTCATTATGATTTGACTATCTTGTACAACTTATTATGATCTAAATATCTTGTATTTCTCATTACAATATGACTATCCACTTCAGAGTAAGCCTGATTGACTTTCCTTCTTAGAGTCAGCCTGATCACCTTTCATTCTCAGAGTCAATCTAATCATTTTTACTTCTCAGGGTCAGTCAAATCATCTTTCCTTATCAAATTCATTCTGATGGAATCGTCATAGTGATGGAATTCTCATTATGATGTAATTTTTAATCTAATGATAACTCCACTCGGTAACATTGAAATTATTTAAACTTCATCAGCTTCACACATTCTAACTTCTAAAAAATTCTATTTCTGGTACTTCTAGATATGATATTCTATGTCTGGGTTTTTGGAACTGATACATGCTTTATTATTCCTCCATTTCTTTATGATTTATGATAACTCCATGACCAGGAAATCATCGTCTGACTTTAGTGTAGAAATTTTAAGAACTTTTTAACTTCTGACATCAATTTCTTCATTCAACCTATTCAAAAACATTACAGCCTTCATTCTCAAGAACTTATTTCTTTATATGATTACAAAAAAGGAAAACTTCCAGCAATCAACAATGTATGCCTCCATTTCTTTTGGATTTGATGATCTGTATGTTTGATTTATCAGTCTTACTGAAAACCAGCATCATTCTAACTTCCTCACTCCATATCATTTGAATTTATAACCAACATTGAGTCTAATGAATCTTGAACTTCATGTTGATGGATATGAGTATGATGTTGTATCCGATCAACAACTTCACAGAACTTCTAGCTTCTAACTTCCTTACACCTTCTACATTTGGAAAATAACTTCCAACTTTCTTATAAAAAATCATTTTGATGGACTAGGTCTGATCTATAAGAACAAAAAAATCTTTTACAATAAAAAGTTTAGTTGTCAACAAATACAAAAAAAAAATTAAACAAATCATCGCAAAGGTTCTTTAATCTCCCCATTTGGATTTTTTGACAACACTTGTTAACAAATTTTTCATCTCTTAGAATTTTTTCACAACTCATGGTTTTCAACTTTTATCAAAACATATCTTTTCTCAAAAGAGAGTGTCCTAACACCATACTACTGGATAAAGTAACTTTTTAAGGAATTATATCCCTCAGTGACAAGAAAGTTTTACAACCATGTAAAGATAAACTCTCCCTCACTTTTATCTTTTCCTCTCTCACTTTTATTTTTCTCTACCCAATTTTATGATAACCACAGCTTCAGATTAATTTAAGAAAGATAAGTAAAAACTTTAATAAATTTTTTACTTTCTCTACACCTTTGTCAACATAATCCAAATCACGGTGGGGGTTATTTCCTTATGAGGTTTAGGAATTCATTGTAGGAGGATAAACATGAAGTTGCAGCCTCAACTCAAAAAACATTTATTTTTCCATTTCCTTTCTAAAGATATTATCAATTTGATACTTTGTTGAGATATATTCTAGAAAAACATATCCAGTAGAAAATTTCTCTTTTATAAAGTGAAAGTTTATTTCAATATGTTTTGATCTTGAATGTTGAACAAGAATTTTAGAAAGATCAATTATACTCTAATTATTACAAAGTATATTCAATGGTTTAGAAACTTTTACTTTCAAATATTCCAGCTAAACTTCAATCCACAACATCTGAGTACAAGTCTGAGTAGCTAAAACATATTCTGATTCCATTGTTCTTAAGTTACTGAACTTTTATTATTACTATTAAAAGTTACACAACATTCACCCAAGAAAAATGTTACTCCTAAGGTTGATTTTCTATCATTATAATCTCCATCCCAATCAGCATTAGTATACCCAAGAAACTTCATCTCACAATTTCTTTTGTATAACAACCCATGTGAAGTTGTTCCTTTATGTCATGATCCATCCCCTGGGGCCCGTGCCGTGACTACCCCAAGCCCGCCTTCTATAGGCCAGGGGCTGGTGACTAGCACCAAAGGCGTAAATCCCTAAAACTGGGAAGGCATTGCCTTTATAAAGTGTAAACACACACAATAGAGTACGAGCTAGAAGTAAAACACTAAGAAAAACTGTATACAAAGGAGTTCTAAAAAGAAAAGGGGGGCCAGAAATACAACCCCAACAGGAAAGTACAAGTACAACTGAAAAACAAGTACAGCTGAAGAAGAGTAAAGAAGCTATTGGGTCATCCTCCGAGGATTCCTACCTGAAGGGTAGGTACAGATAGCCTCCTCAGCACTCCACATCTGTCAGTCTCCTCCATGTACCAACTCGTCGTAAGGTCCACCTCCGGGTACCGTCCAGTCTTGTTACTCTGATCCTCAGTCAGCGTTGTCTATCGTCTGCAACCAACACAACGAGGTGCGGGCATAGACCGTGTAGGGGTGAGTATAAAGATACTCAATAGGGACCCCGAGATCCTCAAGGTCTCACAAAATCCAACAAGGATAAACCACAAAGTATAAAATCAACAGATAACCTCACTTAGGTATATGCCCATACACATACCTAAGTTACCAAGTAATCCATTTCAATCATGAGGTAAACACAGAAGTTACTAACTTAGCTCAACCAATATTTTATTCTAGGGATAATATCAATCTGAACCCTCGGTTGTTGGAGAACTCCTCCTCTATCAAGTACAGTGGGCATGCCGCGTCACACAGAGGTGCTTCCCACTAACCATGGACTGCTAAGGTACTCCTCCTGTCAAGTACCGTGGGTCTGTCGCACTCACACAGAGGCGCTCCCCACCGTGGGTCTGTCGTGCTCACACGGAGACGCTCCCCCTCATAGTCTGCTGAGGTACTCCTCCTGTCGAGTACCGTGAGTCTGCCACGCTCACACAAAGGCACTCCCCACCGTGGGTCTTCCACGACACCAAGGAGCTCCCCACTAGGCTATTAGAGTCACTCCGAGTCAAACGGTCAGCAGTCGTCAAGTCTCAGCCTGCTACTAGGTTCCCGCACAAAAGCTCGCTCGTTCCCGGTAGATCCTCTCCACAAGCTATTGGTCGATGCTCCAACTTCCACGAAGTCCCATGAAGAAGTAACTCAAAGGTCTCACACGTCATAGAGGTCTCAACGCAACTGACGGTGCGTCAATCGGATGTCTGGTCTGTGAGTTATTAGCCTTTTAGTCCCGGGGGCCCGATTAGATTCGTGCACGATCCAACCTGACTGTATCTCAACTTTACCTCGAACTCCAGTGGGGAATACTCAAAGGGACCATCGTGCTCCAAGAATACCAGTGCCGCTGACAGTTCGTCAAACGGCCGTCTGGTGCCAAAGATATGGTCAAAAGAAAGTAAAGGGTTGTGGTGGGCCCGGGTCCGGTCCGACCCGATCGGACCTGTTGGGTCTGGCCTGGCCCATTGGGCGGTCTAGCCTGTTAGGTTCGGCCCAGCCAGCTAGGCCCATCCCATCAGGCCACGAGGGCGGTTTGGCCCGAGTTCAGGGTCGGTTCAGCCCGGAGCGTCGCGAGGGCGTGGCCCGGCGCGACTCGGCCCGTCTCAGCCCAGAGGGCGCAGCCGGGCCGATTCATCCAGGACGCCGAGAGGGGGTCGGGACACCATCTCAGTCGGGAGGCTGCGAGGATGCCGGGACACCGGCTCGTCCCAGTGGCCGCGAGGGAACCGAGACACCGTCTCGGCCGTGAGGCCGCGAGGGATCCGGGACGCCGACTCGGCCGGGAGGCCGCGAGGGAGCTGGGATACTGGCTCGGCTAGGAGGCCACAAGGGGGCCGACTCGGAAAGGCGCATGGGGCACGTGCGGAGGCTGGCAGGTGGGCCGGTTCGGGGAGGCACACAGGGCACGCGCAGAGGCCGACAGGCGGGCCGGTGGCATTCAGTCAGGCAGGGCGCGGCCAAGCGGGCCGGCTGCAGGGCGGTGACCGTGTTGGATAGTTCGGCGCAGCTCGGGCCAGCGTGGGCCAGCGATGTTCGACCGGGAGCACCGGAGCGCCGCGAGGGCAGCGCGGTTCGTGGAGGTCGTGGGTAGCGCGGCCTTTGTCGTCGCCGCCTTCATCATTCTTTTGCCTCATCGCCATGCCGAAGTTTATCATAAACAAGATCGGCAGAGGGGTCGGGCCATGTTGGTTTGGCCCGTACCCTCCGCGTTTAGGGTGGTATCAATTGGTTCATCAAAGAATTATGATGAACAACAATTATTTTACAATCTCTGCATCGATTCTTTTCCAACCAAATATGAGAAAAGAAAATGGATAATACACAAATAAAACCCCCTACCTTTGATTGTCGGTCGTCGACGTTGAAGTTGCGGAAAGAAGATGAAGGAGTTCGTCATTCGTTGCGTCTTCCGCACGATTCCAATCCCAAGTTGTGTCAACTATGGAAGATGCTCCACATCAGTAGGTGTCCGGGGAAGAAGTCGAAGAAGGATCGTCACCAGCGTTCTTCGTTGGAAGAACGCGTTCTTCATTCTTCATTCTTCTTTAGGAGAATTCTAATCCTCCCAAGCTCTCCTCTTCCCCAACTTCCACCCAAATTCCAAAGTTGTGCCAAATAATAGATTAGAGTATCTATTAATTCGTTGGAAAGAATTCAAAAAGAATGAATTAATTACTTGGCTCCACCTAATTAATGTGAAGGTTTGGCACAAATTAATTAGGGGAGTTGGCACAATTGAATTAAAGGGAAGGTCAAGAGGCTCTCCCTCATTAATGAGGGAGAGTTGAGAGGTTTTACTCTCTTCCATCAATAGGGGGTTAAGCCCCGTGTGGTCCCCACGTCGTAACCCCTCGCGAGAGGTTGTGTTTGGGTGGTCCCCACCACCATAACCTCTCATGGGAGGTTAAGGTGTGGTGGTCCCACCTCCAACTTCCATGAGGAGGTTTTAACCACCAATCACCCACATTGTGGCTCAAATAAAATAAAGTGAAGGTCACTTTATTTTATTACTTTCCACGAAAACCCAAAAAAAATTATCTTTTAATCTCAACTCACTGTCGTCAAAGTGAAAGTATTCTTAAGCGAATATCGGCGCTGCAAGTTCAATGGTGCCCTAGGATTTCAGTTCCAAGCACCGGTTCAAAAGTTATAAAATCATGCTCATACGTTTACTGAACGTACCCGAATAAAAGTTCAGAAATTGATTCCGGGCACACCGGGCCTTAGAATCACATGCCATCAGTTTTCGCAGACTCGTAAAATTCCCATATATTTAAAAAAAAATCCATAGAATTTCAGGGTCTTTAAATTCTCCCCACCTTAGGGATTTACGTCCCCGTAAGCTACAACTCGAACTATGGGAACATGTGGGGGTACTGAGCACGCATCTGAGCCTCCCGCTCCCATGTGCTCTCCTAGAGGTTCTCGTGCTTCCAGTGAACGCGCACCAGAGGTATTGATCATCCACATAGGACCCACTCATGTCGATCCTCAATCTCTAATGGAACCTCCGTAAAAGTCTCCCCATCATCGACGTCCAGCTCTCCATGGTTGATGATGTTAGCAGGGTCATGCATGTATCTCCTCAACTGGGATACATGGAAGACGTCGTGCACTCAGTGCAACTGAGGTGGAAGAGCCAGGTGGTAAGCCACCTCAACTACTCTGCTGAGGACCTAGAAAGGTCCGATGAATCTCAGAGATAACTTTCCGCCTCGGCCAAATCTCCGTAGACCTCGTCGATGTGAGACCTGTAGAAAGATGTGGCCACCATCCTCGAACTCCAGAGGTCTCCGTCTCCTATCTTCATATGACTTATACCTACTCTGTGAAGTCTTAATATGCTCCTAGATGATCTGCACCTTCTTTGTGGTAGCTCGTACCATCTCTAGTACCACTAGTGCTGACTCCCTAAGGTCTGTCCAGCACAAAGGTGATCTTCAAGGTCACCCGTATAATGCCTCAAAAGGTGTCATCCCTATGGTGGAGTGATAGCTGTTGTTTTATACAAACTCCACCAAAGGTAAGTGATCCTCCCATCTGTGACCGAAGTCAAGTACACAAGCACGCAGCATGTCCTTGAGGGTCTGAATGGTCCGCTCAGTCTGACCATCCGTCTAAGGATGAAAGGCGATGCTCAAACAAATCTGTGTCCCGAAAGCCTCCTGCAACCCCTTCCATATCTGGGAAGTAAACCATACGTCATGATCGGAGACAATAGATGAAGTTACTCCATGTATCCGCACAATCTCCTGAACTTAAAGTCATCCCAAGCTCTCTACTAAACTCTTCTCTCTGATCGGTAGGAAGTGGGCTGACTTGGTGAGTCAGTCAATGATCACCCAAATCAAGTCATGACCCCTGGATGTATGTGTAAGTTCTATCACGAAGTCCATGGATATCCCATCACACTTCCACTCTAGGACCTCTAAAGGATGAACCAAGCTTGCTGGTACCTGGTGATCTGCCTTCACTTGCTAACAAGTGAGGCATCGAGAGACAAACTTCGCTACTGCCTTCTTTATACCTGGCCACCAGTGCTGTCGTCGAAGGTCCTGGTACATCTTCGCCACTCCTGGATGTACCTCTAGAGGGGATGTGTGGAACTCCCTCAACACTTACTCCTGAAGTGACACTAGTGCCATAGTACGTCCTCTGAATAGGATGACGTGCTCCCCACCTTCAGAAAATCCATCAGGTGCCTGTCCTGTGGATATCTGAGCATGTCGTGTCTCGCAGTCAGCATCCCCATGTTGTGCCTCCCTGACTCGTTGAAGAAGTAGGGGAGTGACTGTAAGAGACTATAGAAAGGATGCTCTGTCTTTATCCACTAAGGATATCTGTAAAGTAGCCAGTTGCTTTGTCACCTCTCCTAGCAGCTGTATACCAGATCTCCTGCTGAGTGCATCTTCTACAATGTTCCCCTTACCAGGAGTATAGACTATCTTGAAGTCATGGTCATGGAGGAACTCAGGCCATCATCGTTGTCTCAAGTTTAGGTCCTTCTGAGAGAAGATATACCTGAGACTCTTGTGATTACAGTACATGGTAAAATTCTCTCCCATCAGATAGTGTCGCCACATATTCAAGGTGAAGACCACTGGTGCTAACTCCAAGTCATGGGTAGCGTAGTTCTGCTCATGCTATCTCAGCTGCCGAGAACCATATGCGATCACTGCTCGCTCCTACATCAGGACACACCCGAGTCTGGTCCCTGATGCATCGTAGTAGATTACGTACCCTATTCCTTCCTCTTGAAGCCTCAAGATGGGGGCACTAGTCAGCCTCTGTCCCAGATCCTGAAAGCTCTACTGGAATCTCTCCGACCACACGAAGGTTTTCCCCTTATTCATCAAGTCTGATAGTGGTGCTGCAACTCTGCAAAAAGTCTGGCACAAATCTCTGGTAGTAACCAGCCAAACCTAGGAAACTCCATACCTCCGTCACACTCTTGGGTGGCTCCCAAGCAAGTATCGCCTCAATCTTCGCTAGATCCACTGCAACCCCAGCCTCCGAGATGACGTGTCCCAAGAAGTGAACCTCTTGGATCCAAAACTGGCACTTTGAGATCTTACCATAAAGCTGGTGATCTCAGAGTGTGTCTAGTACTACCCGCAAATGATAGGCATGCTCCTCCTCAGTAGTCGAGTAGATCAGAATTTCGTCGATGAAGACTACAACAAAGAGATCGAGGTATGGCTGGAAGATCCTATTCATGAGTCCCATGAACACTGCTGGAGGGTTGGTTACGCCGAAAGGCATAACCAAGAACTCATAGTGGTTTTACCGACATCTGAAAGTCTTCTTCTGCACATCCTCATCTCAAACTCTGAGCTGGTGATAGCCTAATATGAGGTCTATATTCGAGAACCATCATGCTCCCTTCAGTTGATCAAAGGGGTCTTCAATCCTTGGGAGTGGGTACTTGTTCTTCACGTTCACCTGGTTTAGGCGACGGTAGTCGACAAAAAGCCTCAAGCTCCCATCCACCTTCTTGGAGAATAGAATCGGGGCTTCCCAGGGAGAAACACTGGGTCGGATGAATCCTTTCCCCTACAAGTCCTCTAGTTGTACCCGTAGATCATGAAGCTCAGCGGGAGCCATCTGATATGCTGGTGTAGATATCGGTGTCATCCCAGGGTACATGTCAATGTAGAATTCCACCTCTCTGCGAGGAGGTAGTCCTGGAACATTTTCAGGGAAAACATCTGCGTACTGGTCCACCACTACAGGATAAGTCGGACTCTCCACATCAACTGCTCTAAGGGTAAGGCAAGCCAACTGATGAGTGATCGGATGCACCCTCCGAGTAATTCTGTCATGTGTTGTAAAGGCTCCCTTCTTGCTGGTGAAGGTGAACCTGGTCCCATCCGTGTGGACACACTGCACTTTGCACCTAATATAGTCGATCTGAGCATGGACTATAGATAACCAGTACATACCCAAGATGACGTCGTAAGGCCTTGACACCACTATGAGAAGATCTCAGCCGAAGCTCTCACCTCCTAGAGTAAGCTCACACTGTCATCACCAGTGCGTAATCGTTGATTCTACTCTCATAGGAGTCTCTAGCCGTAAGGATCGAGCCAACGGCTCCGTCGGAATCTCCAAGATCCGAACGAGGGTAGTGGAAATGAAAGAGTGGCTAGCACCTGTGTCTATAAGAACTGCAGCTAAGGTAGAGTAGACACAGATCGTACCTTGAATCATCTCAGGAGTTCCATGATCATAATCCTCAGTTTCCTGGAGCTGAGATCTCTCATGTCCACCTACTCCCTGCGGTCGGGGTGGACCTCATGGTGGTGGTGGCGATAACACCTCGAAACGTCGCCCACTGCCAGTTACACGGCCAGCTCCTCTGTCACGTCCTCCTGCTCCCTTCGGACTGCCTCAATCAAATCTCTGCCTCTTCATGGGTGGTCCTTCGATCGTATGCTGATCATCCGAATGGTGGGTCGAACAGTCACGAGCCATGTGACCTTGTTCGCCGCATGAGTAACATTGCCCGCTCCTGGCATGTGTGTCTCTACCCTGGGTGCCCCGTACAACCGATCCTGAGTCATGCGTTCGCCCACCCATGGGTCTGGTCCTCTTGGATCTCTACGACATTTGTCTACTGCCAGCTGCAGAAGACTCCACTGCATGTCGACTAGTGGTGGGTCTCGCTACTGGAGTCTGCTCAGTAAGGAAACTCTCCACTAAGAGGGCCCGCTCCAACACCCCTGCCTGCGTCAGGATGCTGAGGGAAATCATCGAAGTCCTGATCTCTCACCTGAGTCCCTGTTCGAAGGTCCGGGCCCTGAAGAATGGGTCCCGCACCATATCGGTGGAGTAGCGTGAGAGTTCTGTGAACCTCACTGAGTACTGAGCTACAGTCATGTCGCCCTGCTGCAGATGAAGTATCTCCTGAATACGCATTGCATGAAGAGTTGCTGGGACAAACTCTGCCCTAAACAGGCTCTCAAAGTCTGCCCATAGAAGTGTCATCTCGTCATGAACCTGGAGCATCATGCTCCACCATCTTCCCGTCGCTTCCTATAGAAGGCTGGCAGCAAGTATCACCATGAAGTCTGTTGGTGTCCCTACCAGTCGGAAAACTCTCACCACAGCTTCCAGCCAATCCTCAGCTGCCTGTGGGTTTGTCTCTCCCCTAAACCTGGGTGGCATTTGGCGCTGGAACTCATGAAACGTGCTCAAGCGGCGTGCATCGTCTTCTGATGGGGCTGGTGGCATCGGTGGCCCAACGGGGAGTGGTACTGTTGGTGCCTCCGCTAGAAAAGGGCCATGCACTGAGGCCTCATCGCTCGGTGGGCTATCTATGCATACAACTCTCGGGACTCTAGCTAGTCATCTGCGGGGAGGCATCCTAAAAGAAACATATGCGACACGGTCAAAGATTATACCTAGTGAGATGACCTGATTGAGCTAACTTAAATAAAACTTTTGAAAACATACACGCAATCAATGTTTTCGTGCACTGAGTCGGAAATCAGTAGTTAGGGTCCTAGTGTATGGATACATCGGTCACCGCACCAATACTGGACTCCCTGAACTGAAAACCACACTCGGTACCCTTAACACTATTTCTTCATAGAAAAGAAAGATCAGATTTTTAAGTTCTGCGGTAGAACCGACTCCTCTGATACCAATTTGTCACGAACCGTCCCCCGGGGCCCATGCCATAACTACCCCAAGCCTGCCTTCCATAGGCCAGGGGATGGAAACTAGCACCAAAGGCGTAAATCCCTAAAACTGGGAAGGCATTGCCTTTATAAAGTGTAAAAACACACAACAGAGTATGAGCTGGAAGTAAAACACTAAGCAAAAATGTATACAAAGGAGTGATGAAAAGAAAAGGGGGGATGAAAATACAAGCCCAATAGGAAAGTACAAGTAAAACTAGAAAAAAAAAAGTACAACTAAAGAAGAGTAAAGCAGCTATTAGGTCATCCTCTGGGGATTCCTACTTGAAGGGTAGATACAGATAACCTCCTCAGCACTTCATGTCTGTCAGTCTCCTCTGTGTACCAACTCGTCGTAAGGTCCACCTCTAGGTACCGTCCAATCCTACTACTTTGATCCTCAGTCAGCGTTGTTCGTCGTCTGCAACCAACACAATGAGGTGTGGGCATAGGCCGTACAGGGGTGAGTATAACGATACTCAATAGGGACCCTGAGACCCTCAAGGTCTCACAAAATCCAACAAGGATAAACCACAATGTATTAAATCAATAAATAACCTCACTTAGGTATATGCTCATACATATACCTAAGTTACCAAGTAATCCATCTCAATCATGAGGTAAACACAAAAGTTACTGACTCAGCTCAACCAGGATTTTATTCTAGGGATAGTATCAATCTGAACCATCGGCTGCTGGAGAACTCCTCTATCGAGTACAGTGGGTCTGTCGCATCACACAGAGGCACTTCCCACTAACCTTGGACTGCTGAGGTACTCCTCCTGTCGAGTATTGTGGTTTTTTCGTGCTCACATAGAGGCGCTCCCCACCGTGGGTCTACCGCGCTCACATAGAGGCGCTCCCCCGCGTAGCCTGCTGAGGTGCTCCTCTTGTCGAGTATCGTGGGTCTGCCACACTCACACAGAGGCGCTCCCCACCGTGGGTCTGCCGCGCTCACACAGAGGCGCTCCCCACTAGGCTAGTAGAGTCACTCTGAGTCAAACAGTTAGCAGTCGTCAGGTTTTAGTCAGCTACTAGGTTCCCGCACAAAAGCTCTCTCGTTCTCGGTAGATCCGCTCCACAAGCTACTGGTTGATGCTCCAACTGCCACGAAGTCCCACGAAGAAGTAACTCAAAGGTCTTCAACGTCATAAAGGTCTCAATGCAACTGACAGCGCGTCAATCGGACGCCTAGTCTGTGAGTTATTAGCCTTTTAGTCCCGGGAGCCCGGTTGGATTAGTGCACGATCCAACCTGACCGTATCTCAAATTTACCCTGAACACTAGTAGGGTATACTCAAAGGGACCATCGTGCTCCAAGAATACCAGCGCCGCTGACGGTTCGTCAAACGGTCATCTGGTGCCAAATATATGGCCAAAAGAAAGTAAAGGGTCGTGGTGGGCCCGGGTCCGGTCCGACCCGGTCAGACCTGTTGGGTCTGGCCCGGCCCATTGGGTGGGCCAGCCTGTTAGGTTCAGCCCGGCCCACTGGGCCCCGCCCAGCGGGCCGTGAGGGTAGTTCGGCCCGAAGCGTCGCGAGGGTGCGGCTCGGCCCGGAGGGCACGGCTCGGCCGGGAGGGCACGGCCCGGCGCGGCTCGGCCAAGAGGGCGCGGCCGGGCCGGTTCGGCCAGGGCGCTGTGAGGGGTCGGGACACCGGCTCGGCCGGGAGGCCGCGAGGAGGCCGGGACACCGACTCGGCCGGGTGGCCGCGAGGGCGCTGGGACGCCGGCTCGGCCGGGAGGCCATGAGGGAGCTGGGACGCCGGCTCGGCCGGGAGGCCGCGAGGGAGCCGGGACTCTGGCTCGGCCAGGATCCTGCGAGGGGGCCGGCTCAAGAAGGCATGCGGGGCGCGCACGGAGGCCGACAGGCGGGCCGGTTCGGGGATGTGCACGTGGAGGCCGGCAGGTAGGTCGGTTCGGGGATGCATGCGGGGCGCGCGCAGAGGCCGGTAGGTGGGCCAGTGGTGTTCGGCTAGGTAGGGCACAGCCAGGCGGGCCGGCGGCTGAGCGGCGGCCGGGCTAGCCGGTTCGGTGTAGCTCGGGCCGGCGCAGGCCGGCGGTGTTCGGCCGGGAGCACCGAAGTGCCACGGGGCGGTGCGGTTCGCGGAGGCCACAGGTAGCGCAGCCTTTGTCATCGCTGCCTTCGTCGTTCTGTCGCCTCATTGCCATGCCGAAGTTCATCATAAACAAGATCGGCGGAGGGGTCAGGCGATGTTGGTTTGGCCCAAACCCTCCATGTTTAGGGTGATATCAATTGGTTCATCAAAGAAGTACGATGAACAATAATTATTTTACAATCTCTGCATCGATTCTTTTCCAACCAAAGATGAGAAAAGAGAAGGGATAATACGCAAATAAAACCCCCTACCTTTGATTGTCGGTCGTCGACGTTGAAGTTGCGGGAAGAAGACGAAGGAGTTCGTCGTTCGTTGTGTCCGCCGCACGCTTCCAATCCCAAGTTGCTTCGGCTATGGAAGATGCTCCACTTCGGTAGGTGTTTGGGGAAGAAGTCGAAGAAGGATCGTCGCCAGCGTTCTTCGTTCTTCGTTGGGAGAATTCTAATCCTCCCAAGCTCTCCTCTTTCCCAACTTCCACCCAAATTCCAAAGTTGTGCCAAATAATAGATTAGAGTATCTATTAATTCGTTGGCAAGAATTCAAAAAGAATGAATTAATTACTTGGATCCACCTAATTAATGTGAAGGGTTGGCACAAATTAATTAGGGGAGTTGGCACAATTGAATTAAAGGGAAGGTCGAGAGGCTCTCCCTCATTAATGAGGGAGAGTTGAGAGGTTTTACTCTCTTCCATCAATAGGGGGTTAAGCCCTGTGTAGTCCCCACATCGTAACCTCTCGCGGGAGGTTATGTTCGGGTGGGCCCCACCACCATAACCTCTCATGGGAGGTTAAGGTGTGGTGGTCCCACCTCCAACTTCTATGAGGAGGTTTTAAACACTAATCACCCACATGGAGGCTCAAATAAAATAAAGTGAAGGTCACTTTATTTTATTACTTTCCACGAAAACCCAAAAAAAATATCTTTTAATCTCGAATCACTGCAGTGGAAGTGAAAATCTTCTTAAGCAAATACTGGTGCTGCGAGTTCAACGGTGCCCTCAGATTTTAGTTCCGAGCACCAGTTCAAAAGTTATAAAATCTCACTCATACTTTTACTAAACGTACCCGAACAAAACTTCAGAAATTGATTTCGGGCACACCGGGCCTCAGAATCACACGCCTTTTATTTTCACGGACTCGTAAAATTCTCATGTATTTAAGAAAAATAATTCCATGGAATTTATGGGTCTTTACACTTTAACATATCTCAAAATTATCTTTGTTTCAAAAATATATGATTCTTTCAAATTACTTTGATACCTTTCACAAAAAGTCACGACATAAAAAATATCAAGCCTTGAGGCTGTAAGGTGAAGTAGACTTCCTATTAACTTTCAAAGTCTTTCTGATTAACACTTTTTCTAGACTCATATTTACTCAACTTTGTGCTCACAATTATAAAGTAGAGACTTATTTAGATTCTATTATACCAAACTTATTTAACAATTACCTAGCGTACTTTTCTTGAGATAAGAAAATGTACTTTTATTTTTGTTGAACTTATAGGCCAAGGAAGAAATTTAATTCCCCCAACATTATAATTTCAAAATTCTTCTTCATTTCCTTAGAAAATTATTTAAAAAAAATCTTCTTCCCCAGTAAAAAATATATCATCCACATAAAAAATTAAAATTAGAGTTCTGGATCCAACATCTTTCACATATAAGTTGTTATCAACTTTTTCTTTATAAAAAAACAGCATTCTCAAATA